>CBVK0102416713.1:0-12239 GCA_900067695.1 Picea abies | reverse complement strand
TTGACCCCTCGAAGAGGCTTATTATCTGAAATTATCTCTTTTTCAAGGCGTTGAGTACTTTTCTTGAGGTTTTTATATGCTATATTGATGTTTGGTTCTTAACAGATAACCTCACATAACCACGCGATTGCGGGCGTGGCCAAGGGTGGTTTGAAACCAAACTAATTTTCACCCCGTAATTCATTCTGAGCCTCCACTTGTCCTTTCTCCAAAACCGTGGTCTCGATTGTGGCCCGCCGTCAACATTTTAAAGTTTGTGCACCTTCAATCCATGCAATGCGATCGGATCTTTGATCTCATGATCTTGATGGTACTCCTGAACTGATGGCTTAGATATGCCACTTTTTAAATCAACAGACGTGATTTCCTTTAGGACTTCGAAATTCAAAGTTTTCAACTCTCAAACCTTGTTTTCTATGCAGTGGCTATCTCCTAGAGTGGAAGATATACTGACACCTGTCCCTCTCAATCCAGTGGTTCACATGAACTCCAACTCTTCGACCTTCGGGAGTTCTTGTTCAATACCCTCTCTTTCTTTTGGAGTGATTTCTCTCAAAGTGGCAGATCCTTTGCCATGCATCCTCTCTAAATCAATGGCCCCAGTCCTCTTCGGGACTTCGACACTTTTCAACCAAGACAATATCTATGGCCTTCATATCCCTTCTCGATCAACAGTTGATATTTTTCTTCAGAACATCAACGCTTTCAAACTCTTCTTCTTCACGTTCTCTTGGAGTGCTTCCACCCGGAATGCATGATCTGTCACTACGTGCCCTTCTGGATCTATGGTCCAGGTTCACTTAAGGTCTTTGACTCTTTGGGCTTCGGGAGTTTCAACTCTCAACAGAAACTCTCAAAGAGTTTTTTCTCAAAATTTCTGGCTTAATGACACGTGTCTTCTGTTGGCCAACGGACGAGATTCACTTTGGCCCTTCAGCTCTTCAACTCTTCTGGCTTCAGAAGTTTCAAAATTCTATGCTCTCGTTTCTTTAGAAGCGCATTCACCTGGAGATTCTAATCTATCGACACGTACCCCTCCTGGAGATCAATGGCCAGGACCTACTTCGACTCTTTACCTAGAGTCCACATAATTACACCATATGTCCTCTGGATCCGACGACTGACATTTACTTAGGGTCTTAAGAGTTCTCAAACCTCAACTTTCTCCTTCCTTCGAAGTGTGTGGATTTCTTTGTGTGTCCCTCTGAATTGGATGGTTGAAATTCACTGCATATTTCTAGGGTTCAGAAATCTCAACTCTCAACCTTTGCTCCCTCTTGAAGCTGACAATCTGTCACCATGTGTCTCTCTAGATCCGATGATCCAGATTCACTCTGGACTTCAAGTTTTGGGAGTTTCAACTCTCAACTGAAACCTTCGAAGTGATTTTTCCTGGAGCCTTGAATCTAAGGACACGTACCTCCCCTAATGACCAATGGTCAGGATTTAATTTGGTGATTTCAAACTCTCCTTGATCACAATCTCTTGCTCAGGAGTTGTGGATCTTGCGTCACCTGTCCCTCTTGGAGATGAACAACCCCAAATCACTTCGGGACTTCGAGACTTTGGCCAGTCAATCATCCTATGCACACAAAGGTTAACACTCATGCCCTTTACCTTAGATCATACGACTAACATCCCCTTGTGCTCAGAATTGACGGTTAGGATTCGTTCCTTCTCAGTGCTTCTTCTTTGTTTCCCTGGACACTGATCTAATGGTCTAGGCTTCTCCCCACAATCAATCTAATGGTTGTTGTCTCTCCTCCTCTTGAGATATTAACTTCATTAGACTTGGAAGAGTTTTGTATATGTTCAAAGGCCTCATCCTTCATTCCTCTTGCGAGCCTGACTATCTTGGGTATCACTTTTTCTCTTCAAAATGTTATCTCTTATTAGCTTTTTGATTCTCTCAGACCAACGATACCGAAGGACTCTGTTACTCTATGAATTTCCTAAGGGGATCACGACCATCCATATCGCAATGGTTCAATGTCCTGCTATCATGATTTGACCAATACCGGGGTGTCTGTCGATCGATAATTTATAGTAATTGCGGGGTCCAACCTCTGCAATCTGGGAAGTTCTCACTCGACTCTAGTATAATCCTAGTCATTGATCTTCCATTCCCTTATATCAATGACATGGGTTGATTACGGGACATGAAATAGCAGGTCCACTAAATTCACCTTCGCACTCTGCAATGATTCCCAACCGTCGATTAAATCGAGCGGCTGGTGTTTGATTCAGTAACTCCATTGAGTATTTGAGTCGATATGATGACTAGGATGGTCTCTCCTCCCATTAAATGGCTCGCATCCATCTGCGATGTTAGATTCTTAAGTCATCGGTAGTTTGGGTAACTTGACTATAATCTACTTCCTAGATCTTACGGTCGGGATGTCTCCCGAGCATCCTCAGATCTAAGATTCAGAGTTAACTTCCGGACTTCAAAACTTTGGGGATTTTTCCTCCCTTACTACGAACTTGTTCAATTTGCCGAACTCGCGAAGTCCGAATGACTCCAAGGGTTAAATCCCATGCTCTTCCCCGTATCCAATAGTCACAATGGACTGTGGCTTCTTCCAAACAGATTTTGTCCGTTTGTCTTTCCAAACAAAGGAACCATCCCCTTCGATACTTTGACCTCACTACTCTCCCTGAGCTTTGTTATCTCTTTAAGGCTTAAGATATTTGTGCTCTTTCTCACAAAATTAATGTTTATAAGGGTCTTCTGCACACCCCTTGCATTCCTTTTTCAAGTTTAGAACTTGAGGAGTTCTCAGTCTCTGCCCGCTCTATAGATATTCTATGCATATCTGCATTACCTTTCCTAAGCTTAACAAACTTTGTCCTCCCAGAGACTTAGGGTAACTGTGCCCAAGGTCGATGAACTCATAGTCCTCTTATTTTAACTTAAGCCACCACAAGGCTTAGGCATTTATGTGTACAAATCAGACAATTCCATACTTTCTTAAATACACAGTCTAAACACAAATAAAGAGATACAGTATAACCATTAAGAAAACATACACATCCCTCAGTTGTTCACAGTATATCCCATTTCATTACACAATTACAACTCAATTTGACAGGGTATGAGACTACTTATCTATTACAAGTTGCATCTAACTAACTCACTGTGGGTGTGTTCCTTTCCACCCAACCATAGGTTCAGAGGAATTCATTCTTAGCACTTTGTCCACCCCCATACCAAGCCATGATATCACTAGGGAGTTTATGACATCTCTCATAGAGACTCTCTCTATCTCAGCGACCCTACGAGGTTTATCATATGCTTCCTTAGCATCAAGCTTGTGTTCTGGTCCCTCAGGTCGTGTATTCTGCACTTCCTTTTGGTTCACACATATACCTTACGAGATTGCACTCTCCTCTAGTCTCTTAATGTGTCTATGTATGTATCTTACCTTCCCTCCTCTAGAAGGTTTCCTACCTATCCCATTCCTTCTGTCATAAGGAAGCTTGGGTCTACAGGTCTTTGTGGTACTTCAATCTAACATCCTGTAGCTAGACCATGCTTCCATTCATGGGGGTGGTTTACAATTCAAGCACTGGTCCTTTCTTCATTAACTTATTTCTTTCCTCTAGAGATATCATGTCTCGTACTTCAAGGATTCACCCCCGCTAATAGTCAGTTACGAGCGGTTAACAATAATACATTTACATTATCCACATGCCTTAGCATGGTAATCCTATTTTATGATTAATTACAAGTTGGGAGAAACAGGGTGCTACAAGGAGTCTTAGAGTCTAAGATAGGATATTCAAATGAGTAAAAAGTTGGAAGGTTGAGGGACATTGCTTGTTGCATTATTTTCTCTGAAGTTTGATCAAGAGATTGTTGCTCCTAAATGTTCTCTGTGTTTTCTATGGAAACTCCATGATCATTTTCTAATTTATATTTTTCCTGTTCAATATTGTCTTGTTCTTCCTTCTTTATAACTTCCTCTTCCAATCTAAACTTTTCTTCTGCCTCAAGACTTGTGTTTTCAATTTTTTCATCTTCTTCCTTCAATTTTTGTTCCTTTTCTTTTTGTATTCTTCGAGTTTTTTCTTGTAGTTTCTATTCTTTCTCTTTTTTGGCTTTATTGTCCTTTTCTTGTAATCCCTTCTCTATCTCTTTATTTTCCTTTTCCTACTCAACTTTCATCCTCTGTTGTTCCACTTCTTAATTCTTTCTTCTTCAACTTTGTCCTTTTATTCCTATTCTTTATTTAACAACCTTTCTTCTTTAGCCAACTTTTGTTTTACTCTCTCCATTTCCTCCTCTAAAGACATACTATATGTGGAGGAAAAATACTTTGAATGGAGTCTTAATTTTACTTCCTCCCAAGTTACATCATTCTCAAATGGTAGTTCCTAGTCCCATCGCTCAAGTGCATAATCCCATGTGATTGATACTATTTTGGTGTGATTATTAGCTAGGCCCAAAGGATCATGTATTTTGAATTGGCCTTGTAGAAATCTATATTCCAACATGGGATTTTCTTCTTCTCTTGCTTGATTTGAATTTAGCAATCCATAGTGTCTTATGTACATGTTATAAGGAATAAAGGTTATTTTCCTTTCATCCACCAATGTATCCTTAAAACCTTACAAAATATTTTGGTATGAAACCTCTCCCATTGCTTTTTTAATAGGTTACATTTCCTGGGGAAAAACATTATGTACTTCCACTTATTTCAATGATGGTTCCTGGGGTAAACCCTAGAATCTTCATGGAACAAGGCAAGTCAAAAACAAGGCTCAAAGATATTACAATAATATACTTGGTGACCTCTGCATCAGGTTACTTCAGTTGACCCTTGCCTTGTTCAAGATGTCAAAACTATGAATAGTTATTAACTGCCTCAACCACCAATATTGTTCCTCATAAAAGTTCACGCAGTTCCATTCAGGTCAGGTACATTGGTAGGAGTATGTTTATTCCTTGAAATATTAAGTTGGCTTTCTAAACAAGATTCATGTTTTCTTCCTAAAAACATCTTTGCTCCACCTTACCCAACCACTTCATCAATTACCACTTGTGTATCATGGCTCTTCATTAACTGGTTTCTCTCCTTGGGATCCGAAGGAGATTTATTATCCTCATCAAGGGAAATTTGGGGTTATTTGATGTAATGAACCCTCTCTTATAGTTTTCACATTCTTTCACCCCCACAGTCAGTTTATGGCAACTCAAACAATAATACATTTACACTGTCCACATGTCTTAGCATGGTAATCCTATTTTATGATTAATTACAAGTTGGGGGAAACAGGGTGTTATAAGGAGTCTTAGAGTCTAAGATATGATATTCAAATGACTAAAATGTTTGAAGGTTGAGGGACATTGCTTGTTGCATTATTTTCTTTGAAGTTTCATCAAGAGATTGTTGCTCCTAAATGTTATGTGTGTTTTCTATGGAAACTCCATGATCATTTTCTAATTTATATTTTTCCTGTTCAATATTGTCTTGTTCTTCCTTCTTTATAGCTTCCTCTTCTAATCTAAACTTTTATTTTGCCTCAAGACTTGTGTTTTCAATTTTTTCAGTTTCTTCCTTCAATTTTTGTTCCTCTTCTTTTCGTATTCTTTGAGTTTTTTCTTGTAGTTTCTATTATTTCTCTTTTTTGGCTTTATTGTCCTTTGCCTATAATCCCTTCTCTATCTCTTTATTTTCCTTTTCCTACTCAACTTTCATCCTCTGTTCTTCCACTTGTTAATTCTTTCTTCTTCAACTTTGTCCTTTTATTCCTCTTCTTTATTTAACAACCTTTCTGCTTTAGCCAACTTTTGTTTTACTCTCTCCATATCCTCCTCTAAAGACATACTCTATGTGGAGGAAAAATCCTTTGAATGGAGTCTTAATTTTACTTCCTCCCTAGTTACATCATTCTCAAATGGTAGTTCCTAGTCCCATCGCTCATGTGCATAATCCCATGTGATTGATACTATTTTGGTGTGATTGACAACTAGGCCGAAAGGATCATGTATTTTGAATTGGCCTTGTAGAAATCTATATTCCAACATGGGATTTTCTTCTTCTCTTTCTTGATTTGAATTTAGCAATCCATAGTGTCCGATGTACATGTTATAAGGAATAAAGTTTATTTTCCTTTCATCCACCAATCTATCCTTAAAACCTTACAAAATATTTTGGTATGCAACCTCTCCCATTACTTTTTTAATAGGTTACATTTCCAGGGGAAAACCCTTTTGTACTTCCACTTATTTCAATGATGGTTCCCAAGGTAAACCCTAGAATATCCATGGAACAAGGCAAGTCAACAACAAGGCTCAAAGATATTACAATAATATACTTGGTGTCCTCTGCATCAAGTTACTTCAGTTGACCCTTGCCTTGTTCAAGAAGTCAAAACTATGAGTAGTTATTAACTGCCTCAACCACCAATATTGTTCCTCATAATAGTTCACGCGGTTCCATCCAGGTCGGGTACGTTGGTAGGAGTTAATTTATTCTTTGAAATATTAAGTTGTCTTTCTAAACAAGATTCATGTTTTCTTCCTAAAAACATCTCTACTCCACCTTACCCAACCACTTCATCAATTACCACTTGTGTATCATGGCTAGTACTTTCAAGGTTGTTCCCTCTCATTCGGTTGTCTAGTGTCTTTCATTAATTAAAACATGATTACAAGCTTAATAAACATAATCATATGAAGTCTTAATCATAATTAGAGTTATGGGGGAAAACAAGGTGTTACATTCCCCTCCCCCTTAATTAAACACGGTCCTCATTGTTTAAAACACCATGTATATAAAATTATATAGAAAACAAAAATAGGAATGCCAATGTCATGACATCTTTCATCTCTCATGTAGAATCATCTTCTCCAAAGTTCTTCCATTTCACCTTGACCTGAGCAATGGCTCGGTTTCAGAGTATTGTTTCTGTCTTGTCCAGGATGCATTTAGGTTTGGGTTGGAGTTATCCCTCTGGTTCCAACTGTATCACATTCCAATCAATAACATGATTAGTATAATGAACATATTTCCTTAATTAATATATATGGAATAGATTATAAGCTCTAACAATAGGTGGGAAAGAAAGTATGTATGCTACTGGTCCTATTCTCTCTAGGACTTCAAATGGTCCAAAGTAGCGGGGTGCCAACTTATCACACATTCCCATTCTTAGGGAACTTCTCTTAGGTTTTACTCGGAGATACACGTGATCTCCAACTTTTAACTCTTGGTGATGTCTCTTGCTATTTGCATAGCTCTTTTTTTTGTCTTAGGAGAATTTGATATTTTGTCTTATATTAACCATGGATATTCCATCTAGTTCAGCAATTTTAGTCCAAGTGTGATTCTATCCACTAGAATTTCCAAGGTGATTGGAAATCTAAACTTCCTTCCATAAAGATCCTCAAATGGGCTCATCTTCAATTAGTCTTAGTAACCATTATTATAGGAAAAATATACCAAAGGTAGATACTCTTCCCATTGCTTGGGATGACGCATAACATGCATCTTCAACATGTATTCTAGCACTTTGTTCACTCTTTCAGTCTAACCATGTGTTTGAGGATGATAGCCCATGATAAATGCCAATTGTGTTCCCAAATGGAACCACTACAAACTCATAGTGTCCATACCCTTTTCTAAAGGTTTTCATGTGGATATCCTCGTCTTTGATTATGACTTGGTGATATCCTGACCTCAAATTGATTTTTTATAAAATTGTGTCTCCTTTGAGATGGTCAAAGAGATCATCTATCCTAGGCAAAGGATACTTGTTCTTGATGGTCATCTTGTTCAACTTCCTATATTCAATGCATAGTCTCAAGGTTCCATCCTTTTTCTTTAAGAACAAGGCCGATGCTCCCCATTGCAATACACTAGGCCCAATGTATAATTTTTCCAACATCTCTTTTAGTTTTACCTTCAACTCCACCAACTATG
This sequence comes from Picea abies, assembly GCA_900067695.1. Taxonomy (NCBI): domain Eukaryota; kingdom Viridiplantae; phylum Streptophyta; class Pinopsida; order Pinales; family Pinaceae; genus Picea; species Picea abies. The sequence continues at coordinate 4,311 of CBVK0102416713.1, read as the reverse complement.
GTGTACTCATTCTATAGGGTATCTTTGAAGCCGATATTACTCTAGCCACAAGATCCATAGAGAAATCAAGAACTCTCCTTGGAGGTAGTCCTAGAAATATTCAACCTTCAAATACTTGTTTTTTGTTGATCTAAGTACTTGTATAACATACAAGGGGCACCCTTTTTTATTGAACTTCTTAAGTTGGAACATTGATATTTTCCTTATTGAAACTAGATTTTGAATGCCTTGCAAAATTCTTTTTTTGCCCTCATTATCTTCACATTCCAAAGCATTCTCATAATATCTTACTTTTTCCTTGTGTGAATCTATCCAATCCATACCCAACAACACATCATATGTTCCTAGGGGTAGGACATTCCAGGCTACATGAGTATGTATTCCATTTATTTGAATTGGATAATATTCAATCACCTCAGCCACTTTCCTCTTGGTTCTAGTGGCTAACTGATCCAACCATGCTTTTGCATGTTTATTCCTCTATAATTAACATGCCTCAAAAAATTTAGGAGAAATATAACTGAGGTTAGACCCTGGGTTAATTAAAATAGAGATAGGTTGCTTGGTAATAATAACTTTCAACAACACCAAAGAAGCTTGGTGGTCTTCTCGTTGATTCTCCACGACTGCATATATTCTTGGCATGCTTCTTGCTACATCATTGACTTTATCTACTTCTTGTACATTATACACCTTCCTTCCATCATGTTTCTATGGGGACAATACCTCAAAAAGGGTGGTTCTCCACATCCCCAACATTGCAAAGGTCCTTTATTAGGCTACTATATTATTTCTCTTTCTTTCTCTATTGTCCTATTTCCACTTTGACATGGAAAATTTTGTTGGTGCACACTTATGCTTGGTTGACCCAAGTATGCACCCTTCTTGGAATTCTTGTATGGAAAGGACCTGAATCCCTTCTTTTGAAATCCACTCTTGTCCTTCTTCTTCTAGTATTTTTAAGGCTCTTGCTTATGCTTAAATTGGTCATAGCAACACATGGCCTTTCAAATAGTTCCCTCTAATGTCTTGGGTTTATCAAAATCAATTTAGTCTTGGTAGGACTGTGGAAATCCACTGAGAAATTTTTTTACTCTCAATTTCTCATCCTCGATGTAAGGGACATACCACAACAAATCCATAAAACGTTTTTCATATGCATCCATGGTAAGTTGTCCCAACTTATTCTCATGGAATTCCTTGATAAGTAATCCTTATTGAAGTATTTGTTAAACCATTTCTAGTTCAATTTGATTTCCTTCAATCCATTAACTTCCTTAAGTTATTTCCACCAAATGAAGTGTCCTCCATTCAGGTTAAAAATGGAAATCCTTTACTTAGTATTATCGAAGTAATTGTGTACCCAAAAAATACTTCTTCAGAAAAAACAACCATGCCTTAGCTTCTTCTCTTTTATTTATTTATCCATCAAAGGTAGGTGGCTTAGTCTTCTTGAATTCTTCAGTCAGAGAACTCTGAGAATTATTCCTTTTTTTTCTTATTAGGGACACTTGACTCTGTGCCACTACAAGCTCCTCTTATTAGGGAAATAACCAACAACAACTAACTAAGAGAGGAAACCTTTCCTCCCAAATGTAGGCCTTACTATAGAGTTTATTCCTACAATACTCCACCCCCATGTGAAGCCATGATACCACAAGGGGAATGATTTATCTAGTTTCCAATATTAGGATGATCTGGGAAGGTTACTCTCTTTCCTCCACTATCAAAAATAGAAGTTCCCCCCTTCCCACTGAGCTTGGGGTATCTACAGGTTTATCAAGTAGTTCATAAACTGGATTTCCTCTTCCTTAGGGAGTCCCTTATCTGTTATAGAGTCCCTCGTTGACCTCCCCTTAACAGTTATGGTTTCTATATAATAAGTACCAAGTTGTATCCCTCTATTTCTCCAGTATTGATCATGCTTTTCTCTATTTCAGAGTGATCATCATTAAATCAGATGAGCTTCCTATTTTCTTCAAGGAAATATCTCCCTTCTCTTCTCTCTAGTCTATGCAAATGAACACCTATTTTCACTATGCTTTTGGCCTACAAATCCATCGCTCTTGTACTCTTTCTTAGATTGTTCTTCTAATGAACTCTCAGTGACTAACTATTCTCTCCTCTCTTTTTATATTTCTACTTGTCTTTGTACACATCCGTATAGCCTACTCATATGTCTCTCTTCCTTTTGGTGACCTGGTTGTGTTTTCACCTTTTATCTCTCCTTCCCCAATCCATCGAGGTTCTCGTGGATTCCTACAAATGAAACCTATTGATTTGAGGTTCAAATTCCTGAAGGGGAAATCCATGGTGTCCTTTGCATCAGGTTACTTCAGCTGACGCTTTCCTTCTTTAAGAAATCAAAAATATGAGTAGTTATTAACTATCTCAACCCCTCGTCTTGCTCTTCACAATAGTTCATGTGGTTCCATACAGGTTTGGTACACTGGTAGGTGTATGTTTATGCCTTACAAGCATAAGTTAGCTTTCCTTACAAGCATAAGATAGCTTGCTAAACAAGATTCATGTTTTCTTCATAAAAAACATCTTAGCTCCACCTTACCCAACCACTTCATCAATTCCCATTGTTGTATCATGGTCAGTACTTTCAAGGTTTTTCCCTCTCATTCAACTAATTGGTGTCTCTCATTAATCAAAATGTGATTAGAAGCTTCATAAACATAATCATATGAAGTATTAAGCATAATTACAATTATGGGGGGAAATAGGGTGTTACAGTTCCACTAGTATTGGAACCTTGTGAAGGTTTTACACTTGGGTGATATATTTTGTGGTAACATAACCAAGCTAAATCCATAGTTAATAAAAGTTTTCCACATAAAATGTTGTTCACCTTGAGAATGGGTGATGTTGATTTTGTAGCATAAATGCATTTAATACTATTTTGATCTAGTTGATCTCAGTTGGAATGAAGATGTATGAGGAGGATCATTGTATGACCCTTTTGTGTTATTTTCTAGGTTCGTGGGATAACTTGGTTATGACGATTTTAAGAACTCTAAAGACTTCGGTGCTTGATTAGTTTTTTTGTTCTTTACTTTCACAGGAGGTGATGAAAAATTCTTTTGTATCTGCCAATGAGGCTTTGGGTGTTCGTGGAAGATTGAAGGATAAAGGAAAGAAGAGAGAAAAGGGAAGATTCAACTCCTGTGGGAGACATAATTATTCTAGAAAGTTTAAGGAAAAGGGTTGGAATTGCAATAAGGTTGGTCATTTCATAAGAGTTTGCAAGGAAGAGAAAAATAACAATAATAAGGAAAAGAACGATTTTGATGATGAGTCTGAAAAAATATTCTTAGGAGGTTGGTAGATATGCCTTTTTTGTAGTTTTGGAAAACCATGTAGTCCAAAGTGCATGTTTGATAGCCATGGGAGCTTCCTTCCATATGAATTCCCATTATCACTAGTTTTCAATGTATGAGAAATATGATGGTGGGATGGTATACCTTAGTGATGAATCTCTTCTCAGTATATTTGACCATGGTAGAGCCTTGATTAACTTCCCTAATGGAAGAGTGAAGGGGATCAATGGATTTTTTCACATTCTAGGTCTGGAATGGAACCTACTATCAATAAGAAAACCTGATGTGGGTGTGCAAATAGTTTTCTTTAATAAAGGATGTAAGATGGTTCAAGGAGCTATTGTGCTCACTAAGGGTGTTCATGTAGTCACTTTGTTATATATTTATTTGTGCACCATTGTATAATAGTTATTCAACTTTTGTAGTGGAGAGATTTGTAGGATCTACACCTTCACAATCACAAACCTATATCTTCTTCTCATGGCCATTCCTTTTAGGTACCTAAACAAGCTCTTTCCTTAGAAATCAAGTTACCTACAAAGATTAATATGCTATGGCACCAAATATTGGGCCATATAGGTGATAAGGGTCTACGATTCTCAAAAGAATTTTTTTTTTGGATGGATTGAATGATTGTACTCTTGAATTTGATCTTTGAAATAATTTCATATATGGAAAACAAAATCATGTTCAATTATATTCTAGTTCTCAAAAATCTTCTCGGTTGTTGGACTCATTCTCATGTATTTGGTTCAGTTGAAGTTCTTTTGATTTATAAGGATTTGTAATATGTTTCACTCATTGATGATTATTCAAGAAGGGCATGGGCTATGTTCATAGAACTAAATATGGGGTTTTTAGTAAGAATAAGGAGTTTAAAGATCTCTTGGAAAATCAAACTAGTAGGAAGATTAAGGCATTAAGGAATGATAATGGTAGTGAGTTTTATTCTACATAGTTTGATAAGTTTTATAAGGAGAATGAC
>CBVK0102416674.1:0-11881 GCA_900067695.1 Picea abies | reverse complement strand
GAAATTACATGCAGGAAATGCTTCGTAAATAACTAAGCGTCTAACTCAGCTAACTCGGCGATGAAAACAAGAAACCAACAACTGAAAGTTAACTAATCTAAGCAAGGAGCAAATCGGGGAGCAACTTATTAAAGGCACCGGGTTTGCCTTCAACCACCTGTTCTTCTCTTCTAGTTAAACTATCCAAGCATGGTATATTGGAGGTAAGCACCAACTGACTGACTCTTTCCCAAGGAAATAATAATTGAGTATTTTATATGTCGAGTTGGTTTGTTTTCTTTACAGTATAAATATACCTCGCCGTTAACTGTTGATACCATTTCGTTATTGGAAAATACCATTTTCTTATGTAAAATGAAGAAATATCCTCGTTATTTCTCTGTTCCGGAATACATTAGTCAAGGATACATTATCTTCTTTCCTTCGACCTTGCTATTAACTAGTTGACATCCCAAATCCTTTGGCTTCAGTCTACCTAAACACTCTTATTGAGCTCAGACTTTTACTCTTCTCCGAAATCGAAATCGGCTTCCTATTCTTATCACCTAAACTATGATATTACTAGGTTGTATTTATCTATGAGAGACAAGACTCTTTATTTTACCACGGGTAGGTTTTAAATAAAAGATGTAACGATGTTTCCTTTTCTAATTTTCCAACCGCCTCTGCACAATTATCATTTCATCTTCTAGTTACTTATACGTTTACTTGTCAATTTGTTTTAGCGCTAATATTGTGATGGACGATATCATATATTTGACTTTAATAGATCGAATAAAATCCCTNNTGATGGACGATATCATATATTTGACTTTAATAGATCGAATAAAATCCCTTCAAATTTTTCTCCCACTGTCTAATTTGCAAAATGTATCATTACTCTGAATTAACCAAAACGGTAAAGGAACTCGAGAATGAATTGTTTCCAAAAGTACATAAAAAGTTTACGCTTTTCTTGTATACTATCGATACTCAAAATTTGTCCATAATTAGTTGTATGATATTCCGAAGTTATTACTTTCACTTAGTCTTACAGACCCGAGTACACCTAGGTACCTCACATCTCGAGCACCCTCGGGCACCTTCAGTCTCACTGTTGATACTATTAGTTAAATATTACGATTGTACTAAAGTCAGATTTTATTCTTGGTTTCATCACACCATAATAAAAGAAAACCAATAATAAATTCAATTTTAAGTTTTATCAGAACCAGTCATGCTTCTGGTTTAAACTTTTCTGTGGATTAAAATATGTATAATGTTTACACAACCGATTAGTTTATTTATTTTATATGTAATCTTTGGATTCGTGGGTTCACTCGTTATTTCACATTATTCTATACTGTAGCATATATATATATATACAACGCTACTGAACAAATTTAATGAAATAGATTATACAGGATTTCTATAAATCCATTATAAAATTTTCTGGATTCATGGATTCACTAGTTATTCCACATCAGTCTATATTTTAGATATATGGAACGATACTGAACATAATTAATGAAATAGATTATATAGGATTTTCTATAATTCCATTATGTAATTTTGTATGTACCCATAACAGTACCAGCAGAGATCTGGATTCATGGATTCACTAGTTATTCCACATCAGTCTATATTGTACATATATGAAACGAAACATAATTAATGAAATATATTATAAAGGATTTTCTATAATTCCATTATATAATTTTTGTATGTACCCATAACAATACCAGCAGAGATATCGATTTATGGCAACTTACTTATACACATACATTTAAATGTGAGATATGGATTTATGGCAATTTACTTATACACATACATATAAATGTAATTATATGCTTAAATATGGTTGAAATTCAACCATATGTGTATTTTCTTGTTGTTTACCATTCGAGAGTTTTTAAGGAAAATATTGAAGTATTTTTTTATCATTATATTAAATAATAATAATATTTATTTTTTTAATTAAATAACAATTTGAAAGAAATAAAAAAAATGGAAAAAAAAAGAACAACCAACTTCCACCCAGATTTAGAATGAATTAGTCAAAATCACTTGATCCAATCACCCGCAAGTTTGATCATGAATCCATAAGGGAGAAATGAGCCTCCTATCACATCATAACTTTGTTTCCTCAACTCTTTGCTTACACTACAGTGATCACACAACAACTTGTTTTATTCTCTTTTCTTATTAACAAAAAATTATAGTGAATATTCCACCCACATGCTAAGCATTGTTCTTTCTCCTAACTCATGTGTATATATCATTTTTTCCAGGTATTTTTCTTTCCAATCTCTTTCTCTCCTTGAGAATTTTTCCATCTATGCAATTGACTTTTAACACATGTCTTTTCATTCCGAGAGCATCTTCATCATGTTCCCCATTCATGGATTCATAATCATCTCTTTTTAACTTGGTTATCTCCTTATGTCATCTTCATTTAATAAATAAAATCTGATGTTTTACATATGTCTACAACACTTACAAATTCATTGTGTCATACAATAATTAAATAACTTTTTAACTTGGTTATCTCCTTATGTCATCTTCATTTAATAAATAAAATCTGTTGTTTTACATATGTCTAAGACACTTACAAATTCATTGTGTCATACAATAATTAAATAAATAACAGTTAATTTTACACACTAATTCTATATTCTAATTTTTCCACTTAAGGAAATTATTTAGCATGCCAGTTATTTTTATTTGAGAGGTATTACAGATCACTTCGCTTCTGTGCAAGTGCTTCCTGCAAACGATTTGTAACTTAAAATTACCCATATTTTGATCCTCACTAAACAATATTAAAACAAGAGGGCCCTTCGATTAATTTCTCCGAAGTCTTTCGTGAGCCTCAGCAGTTATATTAATTGAATATTTTTGTACTTTGGACTCCCTTTAGTTCATTTTAATCGGAATACATAAGTAATATCTCGGTATACAATTATATATACATGATTCAATACTTAATGAATTTTTATATATGTTGCATCGGGAGGCTTATAGCAATGTATGTGTACCTACTGATTTCTCCTTTCAAAATTTTACATGGAATAATTTCTTATACATTAATTTTCTTTTGCTATAATTCTTTAATGAATGTTATCTTTTCATATTTTAATATTTAGTAGATTATTGTTGTTTGTTTCCAAATGATTGTTTATTCTATTTGATAATTCATATTTTTATGGATCCTAAATTTTAATGATATGCGTCTTGTATGCAAGAACCCATCAGGTTTTGTACACCACGTTGTCTCTTCTCAAGGAGATGGTTCACGACTTCATCTTTTCGACCTTGGAAATTGGAAATTCCATACAACTTGGCATTCTCAACTTGAAGTTTAATGGATTAATTCTTTGCTAAATGTATTAGAGACTAATAAAGTTTTATACGCTTTTATACAAAACAAATGGGCACAAGAAAGGTATTCGAGTTCCTTTCCTCATCTTTTAAAGGAGGAGATCAAAGAAAATAGATTTTCTTTAAAACTTTAAACAAGGAAGATTTCCATAGTTGAATTTCAAATAACAGACTCTATAGTCTATATCTTGGAACAATTTACTACAACACACTAATGCAATGTAACACTTTATTATATCTCATAACAAAACTTATAGATTGTAAAAATACTTGATACATTAAATTGTTATTCATTTCATGGTTGTTTTACATGTTATGTTAACACGATAATATATATATATATATATATAACTATCAAATTAAATTGTTATTCATTTCATGGTTGTTTTACATGTTATGTTAACACGATAAAATATATATATATATAACTATCAAACCATGCAACACTCCTTGTATGACTATTTCATTCCGATCTTGTTATTTAGTCTATTGTGTTCAGTATATTGTAGTAAATTCCTATACAAATTTCCATTCTAATATTATCATGACATTCTTGGCTACTAAAAAACAATGCGATCATTTCCATATAATTATAAATTTAGATTTTTCTTTAATATTTCTAGTATAGTAGAAAATTCACATCCAAACATTTTCAATAAAATAATAATATGAAAGTAAATGTATGTAAACGGCACCTGGAAACAAAAGGAACAACAAAATTTCACCCAGTAGAAAGGATCAACAAAATTTATTTGATTCAACCATCTACAAGTCTGATCATGAATCCATAAGGGAAAAAAGATAATCCTCCATATCAACAAGACTTTTGTAATTCTGTATTTTCCTAACACCTCACACGCAACAAAAAACTCTTGAGTTCTCTTTGTTTTGAAAAAAAACCTATTCCATAGGTTCTTCTTTAGTTTCACATGCTAAACAGTCTCTTGCTTCTCACATGTGTATATATTCGGTTTTCCTAGGTCTTATTATATTTCCAATCTCTTTTCCCTCCTTGTCAATTTTCGCATCTTTTGAAGTCTCTCGTTTTCAGGGTGTGTCAATCATCCAATTTTACCTCTGACACATGTCCTTGCATGCTCATGGTTGGATTCATATTGTTCTCTACTCATGGATTCATAATCATCTCTTTTAACTTGGTTGTTCCTTTTGTCCCCCTTTACTAATTTTATAAAAATCTTGTCTCTTACATATGTCGAATAATTAAGGACAACTGGAAAGCCACTATCTTGTATAATAATTAAATTAGTAACAGTTAATTTTTCCTACAAGTCCTAATTTCAAAATTTTCCATATAAAGAAATTTATTAAAATGGAAAATACTTTCTTTCATGGATATTACATACTCTCCCCTTGGAATTAACACTATCCTAAGTGTTAAATGCTTATTCACTTAAGATCCTCCTTGGAATAAATATAGATATGTCTTCTTCATGATATCCTCCACCTCCCAAGTAACTTCTTCAGGACTGATGTTCTTCTACTACACTTTTACCGGATGACCTGATCCCGCAACACTATTTTTTTCTTGTCCATAATGCGCAAAGGTTCCACCTGGAACTCGCCTTCTGTCTCCACTTGTAACAATTTCCAATCAACTACATGAGTAGGGTCATGAACACACTTCTTTAACAACTAAATATGAAAAACATTATGAACTTTTAAATTTGGCGGTAGTGCTAGGTGATATGCTACTCGGTCAATGCGTGTTCTCACTTCAAAAGGTCCACAAAAACTCAGTGTTAATTTTGTTCATTTTCCATGTTTCATCGAAATATTTATTACCTTAACCGGGAGATAAAGATAAACTCTAATATTAAATTCTTTATGTATTCAATTTTGATCTTTATAACTCTTTTGTCGGTCCTATGCCACCTTTAAATTTTGTTGAGATTTTTAAAGCATTGATTCCATTTCCTGTAACATATCTGGTCCAAACATGATCATGTCTACTGGATCATCCCAACTAATAAGAGTTTTACATTTCCTAGTGTAAAGGATTTCAAATGGACACACATTTTGGATGAGGATTGACAATGGTTATTATAGGAGAATTCTACTAAAGGTAATCAGTTTATCCATTACGTACATTTAGAGAATGACTTCAATAATCTATTTTTGTATGTTTGTTTTTTCCATCTGTCTCTCAATGGTAACTGGTACTAAAGTTCATCTCTGTTTCAATTCCTTCGAGAAACTTGAAGTAAACTTAACATCCCTATCAAAACTTACTTTTTTTGGTACTCCATATAATCTAAAAATATTTTTCATAATAAAATATGCAATATGAACAACTTTGTAAGTAGACTTTACAAGTATAAAATGTGCATATTTACTTAAATTATCCATTACTACTATAACCGAGTCATGTTTTTTTTGAGTTTTTGGAAAACCTGTGACAAAATCCATTGATATTACTTCCCATTTCCATTATGGTATAGGGAAAGGCTACAATAAAATTGTTGGATGTTGATGTTTCGTCTTCGCTTGTTGAAATTCTAAACATTTTTCCAAGTAGTTATAGTTGTACCAATTTTCATATTAGCCCAACAAAAAAGTTTTCTTAGTGTTGAAATCATTTTCTGATATCCAGGATGACCTGAATAAGGATTTCTACGAATTTCATTAAAGATCAACAACTTTAAGTACATCGAATTTGGTATGTAAATTTTGTACTTAAATTTTAGAATTCTCTCTTGTTCGATTCTGAAATCTGTCTTATTTATTTCCTCTTCACTTGTCATCAAATTTTCCTTTATTTTTACATATTACTCATATGTTGTACTTGTAGATCTAATTTTTTCTCTAAGATCATTATCGGATTTACTCACAAGTATTTCATAAATTCGACCTCTCCTTCCACTAAGTACATCTACAACTTTATTTTCCTTTCCTTTAATATGTTTAATTTTAAAATCAAATTCACTTCAAAATCCTAGCCACCTTATTTGTCGTGCATTTAATCCTTATTGATTTAACAAGTACTTTACACCACTATTATTAATTAGAATCATAAATTTCCTTCATATTAAATAACGATTGCATATTTTTAACGCATGAACCAAAGCAGCTAATTATAAGCCAGTCATCACATAGTTGGATTTGTGATCCTTTAATTTTATGGATTCATAAGAAATCACGTGCCCTTATTGTGATAAAAAACTCTTCTAACCCTTCCTTGTTGGCATCGATATAAACAATGAAATATTTATAAGGGTCGACAACCTTAAGGATTGGTGCGCTATTTAACCATTCCTTTAACTGATTAAAGCTTTAGTGACATATATGTGACCATATGAACTTTACTTCCTTTTTCTATAAGGATGTAATAGAAAACAAATTTTAGAAAAATTCTCAATGAACCTTCTACAATAAAGTGTTATTCCAATAAATGATAGTATTTATGATATGTTCATGGGTCTTGACCATTCTACAATTTTCTTTATCTTTTCGGGATCTACTGATATTCCATTCTTAGAAATAATATGTCCTAAGTATTGTATATTTTTCTGATAGAAGTCACACTTGCTAAATTTAGCATAGAGTTGATGTTCTCTTAATGTTTATAGTACTATTTTTAGGTTCTCTCCATGTTCTTCCTCCATATTTGAATAAGTGAGAATGTCATCAATAAAAAATAAAAAAAAACTTATCTAGATATTGACTAAATATGTTGTTCATTAGGCACAAGAAAGTTGCTAGGGAATTTTTGAGTCCAAAAGGAATTACCACAAATTCATAATGTCCATAACATGTTTGAAAAGTTGTTTTATAAATATCCTCATCCTTAATTCTAATTTGTGGATAACTTAGATCAATCTTAGAAAAAAAATTTATCTTCCGATCTAGTCAAATAGATCAATAATCCTTAGTAGAGGATACTTATTTTTAATGGTGATTTTATCTATGTGTCTATAATTAATACATAGTCACATCCTTCCATCTTTTTTCTTCACAAATAACATCGGTGCTCCCCATGGTGATACACTCGGTCTAATGTATCATTTGTCTAGTAGCTCTTGTATCTCTATTTTCATCTTTGTTAACTGAGGAATGCTCATTTTGTATGGTGCTTTTGACACATGGGAATCTAGTGGTAATAAGTCAATATAAAAATCCATCTCTCTTCTTGGAGGTAATTCTGAGATCTCAACAAGAGCATCCTTAAAATCTCATAAAACCACATAGTCTTCCAATTTTGGTTTGTCATATTCATTTAATATACCCATTACATGTACTGCATATAGTTGGCATTCCTTTATTATGCATTTCTTAAGCTACATGTATGATAATTTTCTTAGTGATACCATCTTAATTAGTCCTTGAACTATTCTTTTTACCCCATTTTTGTCTTGATAAACAAATGAATTTTCATAACAATTTAGCAAAACTTTGTGTGATTCCAGCCAATCCATACTAATGAGAATGTCAAAAGATCCTAAGGGTAATTCATTTAAGTTAACCAAATTATTTTGATTATTTATTTCTATATCACATGTAGAGACATATTCTTCTACTTTCCCTTTTGTCCAAATAGCTAGTTGTACTAGCCAATACTTAGGGTGTTTCACTTTTTCGAGTTTACAGTTCTCCACTAATGTTGGGGTTATGTAAATTAAAATTTAACCTTGATATATTAGTATAGATATTGGTTTAATTTTAATCTTACCTTCAATTTATACTACAATAGACTAATGATCTTCTTGTCTCCCTTGTAGATAAACACTTATTCTATGTACACTCTTACCAATATCTCCTACTGTGATGGCTTCTTGCAGATTCTGGATTGTAGTTTTATTTGTTGGATTTAAGCACTGACAATATATTCACAAGTGTGGTTATACACACTCCCAACATTTTAATGGTTCAATGGGACAATGATCTGATTGGAGGGCGCACTCAGTGAAGGAGAATAAATTCAAAGGAGCACGCATCATTTTTTAAGGAAGGCACACCCAATACTAGTTCTTATACAAGTAGGGAGAGGTGCACATTCCTTTACCAAGTCACATTATCTACCAAGGCACCCCAACAAATGTTTAAATGATGAGGAATAGAGTATGGGGAATTTATTGAACCAAGGTGCATGGACTTCACAAAACTCAGATGCACCATTATAAAATGAAAATAGAAGATAGGTGAGCACCAATTCCTTCGGTGCACAACAATCTCAAACAGTCACACCCAAAAAATGATGACACAGAAAAGAGAGATGAGATTCAGAAAAGTTTCATCAATGAATTAGAGAAATATTTCCCCTTAAATAATTCAAGAGGACTTGTTACAATGGTAATTGGTGCTTTTATTTTTCTACGATTCTATGCACATTCAGACTAGAAAGAGAAATTTTATGTAGAAATTACTGACACAATGACTAACAATTATTTTAGACCTCACCTTGCTTAATTAGAATGATGAATTATTTATTACAATTAGGTGAATAACTAACACTGACATAGATCAGGAAACTAACATGTAATTAATTCTCTTTATCACCTTTCTTGTTGCAGACTAAAAATCCTCTTATGTTAGTTTTCTAAATAAGGTTGGCGTCCTTCCTTTTGATCCAATTCCTCCCTCTTCAGATCTGGAAGTGTTCCTGCTTCCACAACCAAATGAGGAAATTTTTTGTTGAATTTTCTCAACTGTCATCCACTTGGCCTGTGCTATAATTTGGCACTTTTTATCAATGAGGTATGAAGTAGGATGTTTCTTGGAATGATCTTGTGTAACTTGCAAAGAAACTGCAACTAGAGTATGTTGTTGTGATAAATTATGAACACTGCTATGGTCATCATGTTGTTCTCGGTGTTGTGGTGTTGTTGTCGATGAAGCCAAAATAAGAGTCATCATTGTGGGTGCTAGAGACTAAAAGCCAATATAAACCTCGAAACGTCTGTCTCATTGATATTGATCTGGATGAACAACTTCCATAAGATGTTTATGTATCCTTGAATTGACAAAGTGACAAGTTGGTGGAGTTGCAACCACATGGAAAGAAGATTTTGAAGATAGCCTCAAGGGTAAATGTGTTCACGTAATGCATGGAAGAATGCATTCCAAGAATAAATATTGCCATTTGTTGGAAAAGGTAGTGTACCAAGATCCATGATCAATTCATACCTTTCCAATTGTGTGTCCAACCAACTTTGTGCTATTCCTTCGAGCTGGATACTGGCTATATGCAATTTGGTGTATTCTTCCATCTTGGGAGAAATATTGAAGTATGTGGGGAGGCTACAGATCTAGGAGTCAACTGTCTCACCATTCATTTGGATGACTAGCTTAGGTAATAGAAAATGGGAGTGCAACTACATGGTTTTTGGAGTCGAATTAGTTCATTGAGAGCCAATGTTAATTCTTCAATTGGAGTTGATCTGGTTGAGATAAAATCCTCACTGGTGACTTCTCTTCACGATGGCATGGTTTGAAAACATGGAAGAGACCCTTAGGAGGGTGTGAGATGAATGCATAGAAGGGTGTACTTATGCACAAATGAAAATGCCACACAAGAACCCTGACAAGGGTGATTATGACATTCTCAGCAAGAGCGTGAGGAAATAGTTGAAGATCTTTATATATATATATATATATATATATATATATCATGTGGATGAAACTCGGTATTCTCCTTATTCTTTGTGTGAAACTTCCCCGAGGAAGGAACACGCTCTATTACCAATTGATTTGATTGGAGGGTGCACTCAACAAAGGAGAATCACTTCAAAGGAGGGTGCATAAGTTTTTAAGGAAGGCACACTCAATACTAGTGCTTCTACAAGTAGGGAGAGGTGTGAATTCCTTTACCAAGTCACACTATCTTCCAAGGAACCCCAACAAAAATTTAAACGAAGAGGAATAGAGGATGGAGAACTGACTAAACTGAGGTGCATGTCCTTCACAAAACTCACATGCAACACTCTAAAATGCTAATATAATATAGGTGCACACCAGTTCCTTTGGTGTGCAACAATATCAAACATTCACACATAAAAAAGTATTACACACATAAAAGAGAGATTAGATTAAGAAAAGTTTCATTAAATGAATTAGAGAAATATGTCCCCTTTAATAATTCAGGGACACTCATTACGACAGTAATTGTTGCTTAAATTTTTTCTTTAATTTTTCTACGCATTCAGACTGGAAATATAAACTTTCCACGGTTATTACTAACACAACCTCACTAATAATTATTTTAGACATCACCTTGCTTACTTAGACTGATGAATGATTTATTACAATTAAGTGACTGACTCGAACTGACATAGATAAAGAGACTAGCATAGAAATAATTATCTTTATCTCATTTATTGTTGGGTAATACTAATCCTCTTATGTTAGTTGTCTAAGGAAGGTTGGTGTCCTTCATTTTGGTCCAATGCCTCCCTCTTTAGATATGAAAGCATCCCTGCTTCAGCTACCAACTGAGGGAACTTTTCGTTGAATTGTGTAAATTGTCACCCACTTGGCCTGAGCTATAGTTTGGAATTGTTTATCAACCAATTATGAAGCAAGATGTTTCCTGAAAGGATATGGTGTTACTTGCAATGAAACTTCAATAGGAGTGTGTTTTTATTATAAATTATGAACGCCCCTATGGTCATACTATTGTTCTCACTATTTTTTTTCTCCTCCCAACATATCCAAAATGAGAGACATGATTGTGGGTGTCAGAGACTGAAATCCAAGACACACCTCGAAAGGTGAGAAACGAATGAACAGTCTGTGTCCCTATTGTAATTATGCCACTTCTTTAAAGTGTACATTATAAGGTAGAATTATTTTGCATAATGGTGGTAATTGAATTTGGTTGGGGACACGGTCTCAGAGTGGTAAGTCACCGAGTGACCTTCCTGTTTACACATCGGTCCAATAGAAAACTTAGAGGAAATAAGGGGTAAGGGATAGTGATATTTAATTGTGTCTTGGGTGAGGGCATAGTAAGTAGTAACTAGAGGACGTTTTAGAGTGTCTTGGGTAACCAGTCAAGATGATGGAGCATTGGGTAATGGTGCATCATGAATGAGGTCAATGGATTGAGAAAGGTATTGAGAGGTTGGGATCCGTGTGGGAGACTGAGATACAATAAAAAATTATGAGAGAAGAGGGAATACGATCAGAGGTTTCATATTTGTGAGGTTCTTGGGCTGAACATGACGGGAAAAACATAGATAAATGTCTCTACAGTGAATGATATGGTTAGTTTATTATTTTCTAGGATGCGGTGGGGGGGAAGTATAAGGCATTGAAGTAAGAACATAGGTGCATCATTCATGTTGAAGATTGTATTGATGGGATTTTTCATGGTACACAACTTGTCGGTATTATTTGTATGGGAGACCCAACAAGAGGACAACACAATATAAAGCTAATACATCACAGAACACAGTGTCGCGAAAGGTGCCAATGAAAAACATTACTGCTCAACATCGAGCAATAATGATGCGGGGTCCTCCCTTTTGTATCCAGCCTGTTAGTGCTAATTCTTGTCTTGGGCTTG
>CBVK0102416673.1:0-11987 GCA_900067695.1 Picea abies | reverse complement strand
TGACATTAAACTGATGGGTGTCGGGCTCTTCTCCTGCAAGCAATCCAGGAGTGACTTCCGATGCTAACACAACCAACTTGATAGGGATCTAGGTGGGGGGTGGTGGGAAGTTGCAGATGTTGGAATAGGTCTTGGGAGACTCAATTCTTTTGTTTTCCATTGTCGAGAATGAGAGTTGTGAGTTTATGTTTAATTTGGAAGTTATGAATAAAGAGGGGAATGTTGGTACAACGTATTGGTCGTGTAGTCATGAGAATGAGGGATGGGTCAAATTAAATTTGGTTGGTGAGAGAGATGACTTATGGTTGTTCATGAAAATCAGCGGGTGTGACCTTAACAACCATGGCTTGATGGAGGCATGTATTTTATATGGCTCGAATGTTGGGAGAGTTGTGTGAGTTGGTCTTGAGAAAATTACACCAAATCGTCATTGCGGGTGCCGATGAGGAAGAAGGGTAAGGTTGAGGTTGATAAGGATGTGGTTTGGTAGATTGGGTTTGATTTGGGGGATATTGTGTTTGAGGGGAGACCTTATGTTCTACGAACAAGGCCTATAAGAATTCCTTGTAAAGACAGGAATTTTCAAAAAGATATACCTCTTGTCGGAGAGGTAACAAGAGACCGAAATTAAAATTAATTATTAATACCTCGTCTATCTCGTCGAGATCGAGCTGGATGAACAACTTGTAGAAGACGTTGATATGTCATTGAACTGACAGAGTGGAAATTTGGTGGAGTTGCAACCACTTAGTAAGAATATTTTGAAGATAACCTCCAGCATGGAATCATTCCCACAATGCATAACAGAATGCATTCCAAGAATCAATATTGCCATTTATCTGAGAAGGTGGTGTACCAAGCTCCATGATCAATTCATACCTTTCCAATTGTTTGTCCCACCAAGTTTGTGTTACTCCTTCGAGCTCGAGGGTGGCTATGTGAAATTCGGTGGATTGTTCCATCTCAAGACAAGTCTTAAAGTATGTGGAGAGGCAATGGATCTAGGAATCAATCATCTCACCATTCATTTGGATGACGAACTTAGGTAACTGAAAATGGGTGTCCAACTACATGGTCATTGGAGTCGATCATTGTTGGAGTTGAATTAGTTCATGGAGATCCAATGCCAATTATTCAAGTGGAGTTTATGCGGTTGCGTTGGACTATTGATCCTCTTTATCGGCTTACTTTTTGTGGACTATTGATCCTCTTCTATTAGATGTCTAAGGAAGGTTCACGTCCTTCTTGTTGGTCAAATTCCTCCCTATTTAGATATGAAAGCGCCCCTGCTTCTGCCACCACATGAGGAAAATTTTCAGTGAATTGTCTCAACTTTCATCCACTTAGCCTACACTATAGTTTGGCATTGTTTATCAACCAAGTATGAAGAGGGATGTTTCCTGGAATGATCTAATGTTAATTGCAAGGAAAATGAAAGGGGAATGTGTTGTTGTGATAAATTATGAACTTTCCTATGGTCGGACTATTTTTCTCGGTGTTGTTGTGTTGCTATTGACGAATCCAATATGAGAGGCATCACTGTGGGTGCTATATATTGAAACTCAAGAAACACCTGAAAAGTTGAGAAGCTAAATGAAGAGTGTGTGACCCTATTGTAAGGGTGCCACTTCTACAAATATTGCATTAGGAGGTAGAATTATTTTTCATAGTGGCAATAATTGAATTTTGTTTGGGATAGGGTATGATAGTGTTAAGTCATTGAGTGACCTCCATGTTTAGAAATTGATGCAATAGAAAAATGAGAGGCAATATGTGGTAAGGGATAGCGATATTTAACTGTGGCTTGGGTGAGGGCATGGTAAGCGGCAACTAGAGGACATTCTATAGAGTCTTGTGTAATCATCTGAGATGATGGATCATTGAGTAATGGTGTTTCATGAATGAGATCAATTGATTGAGAAAGGGATCGAGAAGGTGGGATCCTTCTGGGAGACTGAGAGACATTGGGAAATTCCAAGAGGAGAGGGAATATGGCGGGAGGTGTCAGATTCATGAGGTTCTTGGGCTGAGTATGGCGGGCCCAACATAGAGAATTGTCTCTATGGTGAATGACATGGTTAGTTTCTTTTTTCCCACAATACAATAGCGGGGAATTGTGATGTGATAAACTAAGAACATATGTGCGTCCTTCATGTTGAATATTGTACTAATGGGATTTGGCATAGTACATTGTTTGTCATCCATAATGGTATGGGAGACCCATCAAGAGGTAAGGATAGTCTAAAGGTGATATATCACAGAACAATGTGTCACGGAAAGGGCCAATGGAAAAATTTATTATGTAGCGTCGGGCGATAGTGGTGCAGGTTCCTCCCTTTTGTACGCATCTAAGTTTATAGGGATCTGCGTGGAGGGTGGTTGGGAGTTGTAGATGTTGCACTAGGTCTTGGAAGATGATATTATTTTGGCTACCATTCTCTAGAATGAGAGTTGCAAGTTAACATTTAATTTGGCAGTTATGAGTAAAGAGGGGAATGTTAGTATGACCTTGATCACGCATAGTCATGATAATGAGGGATGGGTCATCCTCGGTGGAGTTGGTGAGAGAGATGACTTCTGGTTGTTGAGGAAAATTAGTGGGTGTGACCTCTAGAACCAAGGTCTCTTGTGGGAGGCTACCTTTTATGGCTCAACAGTAAGAAAATTTGTGTGAGTTATTCTTGTGAAAATTGCACCAAACCATCATTGTGGGAGCCCACGAGGAAGAATGGTAAGTTTGAGGATAATAATGATGTGTGTTGGTAGATTGGTCTCGATTTGGAGGATATCGGGTTTGAAGGGAGACCTTACGTTCTATGACCAAGACCTGTAAGAACACCTTGTCCAAAGAGGAATTGTCAAAATGATCTACTTTTCTTTAGAGAGGTAACAACAGACCAGAATTAAAATTTATTATTAATACCTCATCTAGCATGTAGAGATGGAGTTGGATGCACAACTTGCAGAAGGCATTGATGTATCCCTGAAGTGACTGAGTGGAAATTTTGTAGAGTTGCAACCACTTGGAGAGAATATTCTAAGGATATCCTAGAGGGTAAGAGTGTTCCCATGATGGGTGAGAGAATGGATCCCAAAATTCAATACTTCCATTTGTCATAGAAGGCAGTGTACCAAGCTCTATGATCAATTCAATCCTTTTCAATTGTGTGTCGCACCAATTTTCTATTATTCCTTCGAGCTGAAGACTATCTATTTGAAATTTGGTGGGTTCTTCCATCTCAGGTTAAGTATTGAAGTATGTGGATAGGATATGGATACAAGAATTGACCATCTCACCATTCATTTGGATGGTGAACTTAGGTAACTGAAAATGGGTGTGCAATTTCATGGTCAATGGACTCCGATGTTGTTAGAGTTAAATTGGTTCATGGAGAGCTAGCACCAATTCTTCAACTAGAGATGATGTGCTTGTGTTGGACTCCTCATGGAAGAATTCTATTCATGGTGGCATGGTTTGTAAACATGGAAGATACCCTTAGGAGGGTGTGAGATGAACCTTGAGAAGGGTGCACTGATGCACCAATGAAAATGGAGTAGAAGAAACCTAATAAGGGTTATTATGACACTCTAAGAAAGAGCATGAGGAAATATCTCGAGATCACAATTTTTTTTATTTTTAATATCGTGGATGAAACTCGCTCTTCTCCTTGTTCTCTGTGTGTGAAACTTCCCCAAGGAAGGAAAACACTATGATAACAATTGATCTTATTTAAGGGTGCACTCAGCAAAGGAAAATCACTTAAAAGGAGGTTGCATAACATTTTAAGGAAGGCACACTTAATACCAGTGCTTCTACAAGTAGGGACGAGTGTGTATTCCTTTACCAAGTCACACTATCTTCCAAGACATGCCAATTTTGTTTTTAAAGAAGAGGAATAGATGATGTAGCACTCATTGAAACAAGGTGCATGGCATTCAAAAAACTCACACACAACACTCTAAAACACTAACATAAGATAGGTGTGCAAGAATTCCTTTAGTGCACAACAATCTCAAACAATCGGACACAGAAAATGATTAGACACATAAAAGAGAGACACGACTTGAAAAAATTTCATCAAATGAATTACATAAATATGTCCCCTTTAATAATTCATGGAGACTCATTACAACAATAATTTCCTCTTTTATTTTCCTGTGATTATATATACATTCAAACTAGCAATAGAAAATTCCCACATCAATTACTAACACAATCTGACTAACAATTATCTTAGACATCTCCTTGCTTACATAGAATGGTGAATGCTTTATTACAATTAAGTTACTGACTAGCAATGACATAGATCAAGAAATTAGCATAGAATTAATTCTCTTTATCAAATTTCATGTTGTGAACTACTGATCCTCTTATGTTAGTTGTATAAGGAACATTGATGTCATTCCTGTTGGTCCAATTCCTCCCTGTTTAGATACATAAGAGTCCCTTCTTATTCCATCAACCAAGGGAAATTTTCATTGAATTGTCTCAACTATCATCTACTTCAACTACCATATAGTTTGGCATTGTTTATCAACTATATATGAAGCAAGATGTTCCTTGGAATGATGTACTATTAATTGCAAGGCAATTGCAACTGGAGTGTCTTGTTGTGATAAATCATTAATGTCTCTATGGTAAGACTGTCAGTGTTTTTGTCCTCCTCCAATTGGATAAAAAATGATAGGCATCATTGTGGGTGCCAGAGACAGAAATCCAAGATAGACCTCGAAAGGTTAGAAGCTAGTTGAAGAGTGTGCGACACTATTATTAGGGTGCCACTTCTTCAAATTCTACATGAGGTGATAGAATTATTTGGCATAATGGAAAATATTTAATTATGTTGGGGATAGGGTCTCAGAGTGGTAAGTCACTAGGTGACCTCCATGTTTGCACATCGCTCCAATAGAAAACATAAAGGAAATCTGGCATAAGGGATAGTGATATTTAATTCTGGCTTGGTTGAGGGCATGGTAAGGGGTAACTAGAGGACGTTATATACTTTCTTGGTTAATCAGTCAAAATGATGGAGCATTGGGTAATGGTATTTCATGAATTAGATTGATGGATTGAGAAAGGGATCGAGAGGGTGGGATCCTTATGGGAGACTGAGAGATGTAGGAAAATTCAAAGAGGAGAGGGATTACAGTGGGAGGTGCCATATTCATGAGGTTCTCGGGTTGAACATGGTGGTCCAAACATAGATAAACATATATATGATGAATGACATGGTTAGTTTCCTCTTTCCCAAGACACGGAGGGGGAGAAGTATGAGGTGATAAACTAATAACATAGGTGCATCCTTCATGTTGAAGATTGTACTGATGGTATTTGATACAATACACCGCTTGTCGATATTTTTGGTAAGTTATACCCAGCAAGAGGCCAACATAGTCTAAATTTGATACATCGAAGAACATGGTGTCATGAAAGGGGCCAATGGAAAAAGTTACTATGCAACACTAGGTGATAGTGATGCAGAGTCGTCCCCTTTGTACCCAACCAAGTTCATAGGGATCTAGGTGAGGGATACTAGATTCTTTTGGCTTTCATTATCCAAAATGAGAGTTGCAAGTTTATGTTTAATTTGTCAGTTATGATTAAAGAGGGAAACGTTAGTACGACCTAGATCGGGTGTAGCCATGAGAATTAGGGATGGGTTCACTTCGGTGGGGTTAGTGAGAGAGATGACTTCTGGTTGTTCAGGAAAATTAGCGGGAGTGACCTATGCAACAAAGGTCTCAGGGGGGTGGCTATTTTTAACAGCTCGACAATCGACAGAGTTGTGTGATCTGGTCTTGTTAAAATTACACCAAACTTCCATTGTGGGCGTGGACGAGGAAGAAGGGTAAGGTTGAGGATGATAAGGATGTGGGTTGAGATATTGGGTTTGATTTAGCAGATATCGGGTTTGATTTGGTGTATATCGGGTTTGAAGAAGAACTTATGTTCTACAAACAAGACTCATAAGAATGTCAAAAATATCTACCTCCCTTCGGAGAGGCAACAAGAGACCATAATTAAACTTAATTATTAATACCTCGTCTGGCTCACAAATATGAAGCTGGATGTGGAACTTTTAGAAGCTATGGATGTATCCTTGAACTGACTGAATGGCAATTTGGTGGAGTTGCAACCACTTGTTTATAATATTATGAATATATCTTGGAGGTAAGAAGCATTCCCACAATGCATGAATGAATGCAACCCAAGACTAAATACTCCAATTTGTTGGAGAAGGAAGTGCCCCAAGATCCATGATCAATTCATACCTTTCCAATTGTGTGTCCCACCAAATTTGTGGTATTCCTTTGATATGGAGGCTGGATTTTTGCAATTTGGTGGATTCTTCCATCTCAGGTGAAATCGTGAAGTATGTGGAGAGGAAATGGATGCAGGAATCAACCGTCTCACCATTCATTTGGCTGGTGAACTTAGGTAATGGAAAATGTGTGTCCAAGTGCATGGTGGCTGGAGTACGGTGTTTTTGGAGTCAAATTAGTTCTTGGAGAGATAGCGCCAATTACACAATTGGAGTTGAAGTGGCTATGTTGGACTCCTCACTGGAGACTTCTCTTCATGGTGGCATGGTTTGAAAATGTGGAAGAGACCCTCAGGAGGGTGTGAGATGAAAAATGAAAAGGGTGCACCGATGCACCAATGAAAATGGCACAGAAGAACTGTGAGAAAGGTGATTATGACACTGTGAGCAAGAGCATGAGGAAATAGCTCAAGATCCAAATTATATATATATATATATATATATTTAATCTCATTGATGAAAATTGGTCTTCTCCTTCTTCCTTGTCTGGGAAACTTCACCAAGGAAGGAACACACTTTGATACAAATTGATCTAATTGGAGGGAACAATCAGCAAAAGAAAATGACTTCAAAGGCGAGTGCATCGGTTTTTAAGGAATAGAAATTAAATACTAGCGCTTCTATAAGTAGGGAGAGGTGCACATTCCTTTACCAAGTTGCAATATATTTCAAGGTTCCTAAACAAAAATTTAAATGAAGAGGAATAGAGGATGGAGAACTCATTGAACCAAGGTTAAAGGCCTTAAAAAAACTCACATGTAGCAGTCTAAAACTCTAACAAAATATAGGTACGCACCAGTTCCTTTGGTGCACAACAATCTCAAACACTTACACATAGAAAAATGATTACACATAGAAAAGAGAGACGATATTCGAAATCGATTTATCAAATTAATTAGAGAAATATGTCCCCTTTAATAATTTAGGGAGAATCATTACAACGCTAATTGTCACTTTTATTTTTTTATCATTCTCTGTGCATTCATAGTGGCAAGAGAAATTTCCTGCAACAATTCCTAACACAGTTTGACTAACAATTATTTTAGACATTGCCTTTCTTACTTAGACGGGAGAATGATTTATTACAATTAAGTGACTTACTGATGTTGACATAGATGAGGAAAGTAGCATATAATTAATTCTCTTTATCGCCTTGCTTGCTATGGACTACTGATCGTCTTATGTTAGTTGTCTAAGGAAGGTTGATGTCCTTCCTATTGGTCCAATTCCTCCATGTTTGGATATAGAAGTGTGCCTTCTTCTGCCACCAACTAAGGGAATGTTTTATTGAATTGTTTCAACTATCATCCACTTGTCTTGCGCTATAGTTTGGAATTCTTTATCAACCAGGTATGAAACAGGATGTTTCTTAGAATGATCCTGTGTTACTTGCAAGGAAACTGTAACTCAAGTGTGTTGTTGTGATAAATCATGAACGTCGCTATGGTATGCCTATTTTTCTTGGTGTTGTTGTGTTTCTCTTGAAGGAGCCAAAATGAGAGGCATCACTGTGGGTGCCACATATTGAAATCCAAGGCATACCTTGAAAGGTGAGAATCCAGATCGGAAGAGCACACGTCTGAATGGGTGCCACATATTGAAATCCAAGGCATACCTTGAAAGGTGAGAATCCAGTTGAAGACTATGTGGCCATGTTTCAAAGCCAACGTGAGGAGGTAGAATTATTTAGCATAGTGGCGTTAATTGAATTAGGCTATGGACAAGGTCTCAGAGTGGTAAGTCACCATGTGACCTCTATGTTTACACATTGCTCCAATAAAAAGATGAGAGGAAATATCGGGTAAGGGATAACGATATTTAATTGTGTCTTGGGTGAGGGCATGGTAAGAGGTAACTAGTGCACATTCTATAGTGTCTTGGGTAACCGGTCGAGATGATGGAGGATTGGGTAATGGTGTGTCATGAATCATATCGATGGATTGAGAAAGGGATCGAGAGGGTGGGAACCTTGTAGGAGAGTGAGAGAAATTGGAAAATTTTGAGAGGAGAAGGAGTACGGTGGGAGGTGTCATATTGGTGAAGTTCTCGTGTTGACATGGCAAGCCAAACATAGAGAAACATCTCTATGGTGAATTACAAGGTTAATTTCTTCTTTTCCATGATGGAGTGAAGGGAAGGTATGAGGTGTTGAAGTAAGAACATAGGTGCATTATTCATGTTGAATATTGTACTAATGGGATTTTGAATGGTATACATCTTGTCGGTCTTTTTAGTATGGGAGACCCAGCAAGAGGTCAACACAGTCTAAAGGTGATACATCATAGAACATGGTGTCATAGAAGGGGACAATGGACAAAGTTACTATGAAACATTGGGCGATAGTGATGTGGGGACCTCTCTTTTGTACCCATATAAGATGACAGGGATATGGGTGGGCTTGGTGAGAAGTTGTAGATGTTGGAATAGGTCTTGAGAGACTAGATTCTTTTGGCTCCCGTTATCAAGTATGAGAGTTGTGATTTTATGTCTTATCAAGTATGAGAGTTGTGATTTTATGTTTAATTTGGTGTCTATGGCTAAAGAGGGGAACATTAGTATGATATTCTTTGAGCATAGTCGTGAGAATGATGAATCGGTTGACTTCGATGGGGTTGGTGAGAGATTTGACTAATTTTTTTTTAGGAAAATCAACGTGTGTGACCTCTGCAACCAAGTTTTCATGGGGGTGAATATTTTTTATGTCTCAACAGTCATTAGAGTTGTTTGAGTTGGTCTTCTCAAAATTACAACAAACCGTCATTGTGGTAGACAATGAGGAAGAAGCGTAAGTTTGAGGTTGATAAGGATTGGGATTGGAACATTGGGTTCCATTAGGAGGATATTGGGTTTTAGGGGCAGCCTTATATTCTATGACCAAGGCCTGTAAGAACGCCTTGTTTAGAGAGGAATTGTCAAAAAGATCTACCTCGTTCCAGAGAGGTAACAAGAGACCATAATTGAAATTAATAATTAATACCTCGTGTGGCTCACTGAGATGGATCGGGATCCACAACTTGCAGAATAAATTTATGTGTCCTTGAACTGACTTAGTGGCAAGTTGGCACAGTTGCAACAACTTGGTGAGAAAATTCTAAAAATAGCCTTGACAGTAGAAGAGTTCCTGCAATGCGTGGTAAAAGGCATCCCAAGAATCAATAGTGTCATTTATCATAGAAGGAGGTCTACCAAGCTCCATGATCAATTCAAACTTTCCCAATTGTGTGTTGAACTAAGTTTGTGCTATTCCTTCGAGATGGAAGAAGCTATCTAAAATTTGGTGGGTTCTTCCATCTCACGTGAAGTATTGAAGTATGTTGAGAGGCTATTGATCCAAGAATCGACTGTCTCGCCATTCATTTGTCCCAAAAATTTAGGTAACTAAATATAGGTGTCCAACTACATGGTCATTGGAGTTTGACATTGTTGGAGTTGAATTAGTTCATTGAGAGCCAATGCCAATTCCTCAACTGGAGTTTATGTGGCTATCTTGGAATCCTCACTCGAGACTTCTCTTCGGTGTGGCATGGTTTGAAAACATGAAAGAGACCCTTAGGAGGGTGTGATATGAAACTTCATAAGGGAGCGCTAATGGACCAATGAAAATGGCACAGAAGAACCCTCAGAAGGGTGGTTATGACACTCTCAGAAAGAGCATGAGGAAATAGCTCAAAATCCCAAAAAATCTATTTTTGTTTTTATTTTTATTTTTAATCTGGTGGATCAAACTCGGTCTTCTCCTTCTTCTCAATGTGAAAAACTTCACCAAGTAAGGAACACTCTTTGATGCCAATTTCTCTAATTGGAGGGACAACTAAGAAAATGAGAATCACTTCAAAGGAGGGTGCATCAATTTTTAAGGAAGGAACATTCAAGACAATCACTTCTACATGTAGGGAGAGGCTCCCATTACCTTACTAAGTCACACTATCTTCCAAGGTGCCCCAACAACAATTTAAATTAAGAGGAATAGAGGATGGATCACTATCTGAACCAAGGGGCATGGCCTTCACAAAATGCACACGCATCACTCTAAAATGATACCAAAAGATAAGTGCGCAATTCCTTTGGTGCTCAACAATCTCAAACAGTCACACACATAAAATAATTACACACAAAAAAGAGATACGAGATTTGAAAAAGTTTCAACAAATGAATTAGAGAAATATGTCCCCTATAAGAATTCAGGGAGAATCATTACAACGGTAATTTCTTCTTTTATTTTTCTGCGATTTTCTACGCATTCAAACTAGAAAGAGAAATTTCCTGCAACAATTACTATGAAAATTTGACTAACAATTATTTTAGACATTTTATTGATTACTTAGACTAGTGAATTATTTATTACAATGAATCGACTCACTGACAATTACATACATCACAAAACTAGCATAGAATTAATTGTATTTACTTCCATTCTTGTTGAGGACTATTGATCCTCTTCGGTTAGTTGTCTAAGGAAGGTTTATGTCCTTCCTGTTGGTGAAAATAATCCTTGTTTAGATCCATAAGCTTCCCTGCTTCCATCACCAACTGAGGGAAATTTTCACTGAATTGTCTCAATTGTCATCCACTTGTCCTGCCCTATAGTTTGGCATTGTTTATCAACCAGGTATGAAGCATGATTTGTCTTGGAACGATGAGGTGTTACTTGCAAGGAAATTGCAATTGTAGTTTGTTGTTGTGTTAAATTATGAACATCGTTATGGTCAGCCTAATGTTCTTAGTGTTTTTGTGATGCTCCAGATGGATCCAAAATGAGAGGTATCACTCTTGTTGCTAGATACTGAAATCCAAGACAGACCTTGAAAGGTGAGAAGTCAGTTGAAGATTGTGTAGCCCTTTTATAACGGTGTCACTTCTACAAACCTGCATTAGGAGGTAGAACTCTTTGGCGTAGTGGCAGTAATTGAATTTGTCTCTGGACATGGTCTTGGAGTTGTAAGTCACCGGTTTACCTTCATGTTTACACATTGCTCCAATAGAGAACTTAGAGGACATCTAGAGTAAGGGATAGTGATATTTAATTGTGGCTTAGGTGAGG
Source organism: Picea abies (assembly GCA_900067695.1). Taxonomy (NCBI): domain Eukaryota; kingdom Viridiplantae; phylum Streptophyta; class Pinopsida; order Pinales; family Pinaceae; genus Picea; species Picea abies. The sequence continues at coordinate 623 of CBVK0102416673.1, read as the reverse complement.
GCATGGTAAGTGGTAACTTGAGGAAATTTTATAGTGTCTTGCGTAATTGGTTGAGATGATGGAGCATTGGGTAATGATGCATCCTGAATGAGATTGATGGATTGAGAAAGCGATTGATAGGGTGGGATCCTTGTGGGAGATAGAGAGAATTTGGAAAATTACAAGAGGAGATGGAGTACGGATAGTGGTGTAAGATTCGTGAGGTTATCACGATGAACATTGTAGTCCAAGCATAGAGAAACATATCTATCGTGAATGACATGATTAGTTTATTCTTTTCCAAGATGCGACGGGGGGGAAGTATGAGGAGTTTAAGTAAGCGCATAGGTTCGTCCTTCATGTTGAAGATTTTACTAATGGGATTTGGCATTGTACATAGTTTTTCAGTCTTGATGGTTGTTGGTAATTGATGCAGTCTTGTCAATCATCTGACATGATGCAATCCATCAATCCATTTCCAGTTTTCATTTTTTTGTTTGTTAGTATTCAGATATAGATTGTCTGACTAAATAATGCATGCACAATGCATGAGTAGTTTTCTAAAATCAATTGTTGTAAGCGTTCAATCAGGAACAACTAATTGTTTGTTCTATGAGGCTATGTATTGTTATAAATATCAAGGT
>CBVK0102416657.1:0-14748 GCA_900067695.1 Picea abies | reverse complement strand
CACACACACACACACACACACACACACATATACTTAAAATCTGTGCAGAGGGTTTTATAATCTGTTTAAATATCTAATGATTCATACAATACGAGTCTCAATGATGATATAGGAAGGTATTTATATCTTTTCCATTTATGTCAATAGTTTAAACTTACCCAGTTCAAAACATTTACAAAACAAATTTCTTTTTGATTTGAGTAGCGTAGAAACAAAAAACGCAGTGGACTTAAAGAGCATAAATTTTGGAAAACACACAAGTATAAATACATATACACACGAGTGTATATTGCAGATGCACTGCCACAGGGGTTAACTAAAGAATGTCTGATTCAGATAAAGAACACGGTAGACCATAATAAGTATCAATAGAATTTCGGTAACAAATTCATATACTATCAAAATAAAGTNNAAGTATCAATAGAATTTCGGTAACAAATTCATATACTATCAAAATAAAGTCTTGAGTGATACATTGAAAACATGTATCTGTAGTCCTACTTCCCTTTAATTATTTCAAAAAGGAGAAATTGGTAACTTAAATAGTTATAAACATGTCTCAAATTCGAATCGATACTCAAAGGAAAAAGTCTTCAACCCTACATAACAATTTTTGAATACAAAAATAACTTGCTATTACGGGGTCCGGTGTAAAATGCCATGACGATTGTATTCTAGGATAAGATCATTCCTTTCAACAAAACCTGGATGGGAAATTTTCAAGAAGATGATGTGATAAGGAACCCAAATACCTTTTGCACCTGAAGCTCTCCTCGAAATCTTGAGACTTAGAATTTCATGCAGACCTACAAGAAAACCAAGAAAGGTTATCTAATAATAGATTAAGGTGAATAACAATTCAATGTCGAAACATAGAATAATTATCAGGGTAAATGACTATAAAATAATCAACTTAGATAAATACACAGATGAAACTTAGTTGTGATTTGAGATTTTTTGTCCTATCCACGTCATTGATGAAGTAATCCATAGACCAAAGGGGAGAAGGAGACCAAGGTTGGTCTGATGGGTACCATCGCAACAAACAAGGGGTCCCATCATTATATCTCGATAACAAATTATTTAAACAAGAATGACAGTATTAAAATAAAGGAAAACTATTTTTTCAACCAGAGATTGATTTCAAGAACGCACAAGCTTCATAACAATCATATGAATTCAATCATGATTGTCTCCACGAGAATTTTGTTTTCACAACCTTAATCATATAGAAATTTTGGATCCCTAGCCAAAGATAAAACGAGTACATAATGAAATAACCCTTGGAATCCGAACAGAGAATAAATGAAAATAATATAAGAGTTATGAATTTCTGGATAATCCTCTTAATAGAGAATAAACAAAGTAACATAAGAGTTATGAAGTTCTGGACAATGCTCTGAACAGAGAATAAACGAAAGTAACATAAGAGTTATGAAATTCTAGACAATGCTCCGAACAAAAAATAAACAAAAATCATTTAAGAGTTATGAAGTTCTCGAGAATATTATACAGTAGCAACTTAGAGATGGTACCTATACATAGACAAGTATGATTAGGGTACACAGAGGAATTATGAGTTGAAGCCCAAAACCTTGTACATTAATAATAATCTCTCTCACCATGGTTATAGGAAGGTGGTCACAATTGTACGACTTAAAAACCCAAGTATCCATGGTCTACACTGTAAGAAAAGTGGGTCAATACTCATAGACTTAATATCAAACCAAATAGGAATACAAAGGAGGAGGATATCCTAAGGCTCTCCTATAGTGATCATGGTAAGGGTCAGTCTAGTCAAAGAGTAACAATGAGAATTGAGGCATAGTCTTGGCGGAAATCCCATGATAGGGTATGGGTCTGGCCAGAGGACCTTGGACAAACGCCTGTGTAGAAAACCTCCACAATTAAATGGTTTCTTCGGGTGAAATAGTTACTCCACGGGAAGACTAAATACATAACCCTTATCATTGAAACTTACAAATTCATCCATGATTGAAGGAAACATTTCACAGAGTTAAAACAACAAAGGGGAAAGTTATTTCTAGAAATCCATAAGGAATAAAAATTATAGAGATGACCAAAACCCTCTTGAATTTTACCACTCGTTCCAATTAGAATGAGATTGACACTAAATTACCAGGAATGTCAGGTACTTTTGGAATTTTCACCAGATAGGGACCTTCAGAATGCTGACTACCTTCACCGAGGAGAAACATAGAGTAAAATTTCTAAAGCATCAGGCATAAAACTCACAATAGACCTTTAACCTTTACCACACAGAGTTATAGTGGAATTATGAAGACCCCATCCGAACATGTAATGGAGCAGAGGTGGAAAAATTGCATTGGATACGAGGATTGGTGGTGGCCTCCGGATTTTATCTCCTAGGGTCTCTATTAATGGACTGGATAGAGGTTCTTTAACTCCCGACTAACAGAAAACCATCCGACTTCATATCCAGTTAATGCGAGAGAGGACGATTCCTTTAAGTTTTTGTACATTGGATTATGACACCTATTTCATCGTTCAACTAAGTCGATATATGATAGTATTATGATACTAGTAAGTGTTTTGAAGGCCAATAATTAAAAATGTGAGAGATTTTCTTAATATATATGTAGAAGTTAATAATGACTATATTTAATCCCGTATGTTAACTATTAACCTTCCATAATGAGTTGTTTAAAGAAAAGGAGATTTAATGTTCCTCAAAAAATTAGTACACATGGACTCAAGGTTTCTCCAATCAATCCTTTGTCTAACAGATCTTGAACCTATATTTTCACCTCCTCATTCTCTTGAGGCGTCAATATGTATGCTTCTTTATTTGGTAGGATTTCTCCTGGCATCAATTTGATGACTAATGCTTCCGATAGGTGGCAATGAGTTTGGAAACTCATCCACTACAATATCAACAATTTTTTTTAATAGTTCCTGAACTTCCTCAGGTAAATCTTCAAGTGAAGTATTGGTAAGAATAACCCTTGGCTTCCTTATTACAAAAAAATGCATTTCCTGTTCCTTCTTTAGTTCATTCAGGAGTTCCTTCCCACTCATGAAAAGTATCCTCACTTTAACTTCATCCTTCACCTTCTTTTCTTCAATCGGGAGAAACATATGCATTCTTCCATTCTTCTCCAAGGTGTAAGTGTTTCTCCTACCATCATGAATAACATTCCTTTCATATTACCAGGGTCTTCCCAACAAAACATGAAATACATCCATATGAATCACATCACATGGAATCTCATCCCTATATCTTCCTATTTTGAAATTAGTTAGGCATTATTGGGTGAGTGTTATCTGCTGAACTTTCTTCAACCATGAGACTTTATACACCGTCAGGTGTGCAATCGCTTCCAAATATAGCTTCTCCACCATATCAGTGGATACTAAGTTGTCAGTGTTCCCACTGTAAATTATCACCTTGCAAACCTTGTCCTTCATTTTGCAAGATGTAAAGAAACAATTGTTTCTTTACACTAGTTTCTCGACCTCTCGTTCTTGTTTCAAAAGAAAAAATTTCATCATCAAGGAACTCCCATCTTCTACACCCTCTACCTCAGCATCTCTCTTTTGTGCTTCCGAGATGTGTGCTTCTCCTCCTTTCTTTCTCTCAGGGAAATTCCAAGACTTATGTCCTGTCTTTCCACAGGCGTAACATCTCACTTCTCCTCCTCTGCCTCTTCCTCTTCCTCTAGGAAAATAACTTCTACCCTGCCTCTTCCTCTTCCTCTAGGAAAATAACTTCTACCACCGATTTTTCCTCCTCGTGAACTTCCTCCTCTTTGAGAGTGACTATGTGGCTTCTCCATCTCATCCTTCAACTTCCGTGTCTTCTCTTGGGAAACTCCCTTTCCTCTATTCAAAATTCTTCCTATGTTTTGTTTAATCTTCCTCCTAGACAACTTCTCTTTTGCCTTCAACACCATTTGATACACATATTCAATAGTCCTGACTGTCTAGATGGTGATTTCATCCTGGATTTCTTACCTCAAGCCGTTAATATATATGGCAACCTTCTCTTCATCTCTCTCCCTCTTTCCAAATCTGATGTTCAATTTGTAGAATTCCTCTGTATAATATTTTATAGTCAACCCTCACCCAATTTGACAACTTCTCTCAGCAAGCGTTCTTCCGTAGCATCATCAACTACAACTTCTTCAACTTATACTTCTTCATTTTCCGCCTCCCTAACATCTCCAGCATCTGATGCTCTCCTTTGTGTTGTCTCCATGGCATCCATGCTCACACATAGTTCTCTCATCTTCCTCTCCATAGATCTGTTGGCTACAAGTGTATCAACATGTCTTCTAGGAGGCATTATGTTGACATTTATCTTTCCCCCTACAGAAGTCAATTCTATACTTTCTATGATACCACTTTGTGTGACCTCCTCATCTTGGATCGTTGAGATATTGAGTCGGAGTGAATCCTTGGTTCCCTGTAGGAACTCAAAATTATTAACCCACACACACACACATATCTCTCCCATAAATGACCATAGTTGTGGTCATGAGCCTTACTCTCTATGGTTTAGACTTCATGGATGTTCTGAATCCTTTATTCACTCCTCCTTGAAGAACTTAGCTCTGAGTCTCTGAACTCATGCCATGCGTCTCTTCAAATTCGTCGACCCCACAATGGTTTAGACTTCGCGACCTTGTGAATTTTAAGTTTCTCACCCACAACATTCAATCTTCCAAATCCCGAGCTCCTAGATCCGTTACCATGTCTCATGCTGCGATCAATGATAAGGATTGTATCATGACTTTGTATCTCACAACCTTACTTCCTCAAGTCTTTGAACTTGCTAAAACTCTAAAGTACCAAAATAATTCACAGTTGTCTTCCTCCCCACTTTCTCAGATCTAATAGTTTGGTACCGATCACTTCCTCTGGAATGAATCTTTCCCACTGGCTTTGGAGAGGATTTCAAGGACTCCATTCCTTGAATATTTTCATCACTCTCCCTCCTAATATTAACTTATCTAGTCTTCCTTTTCTCCTTTGAATAGTATTTTCGACACTTATTCGAAATCTTGGTCTGTACACACCTTGCAACAAACTTCTCTCCACACTCCAACTTGTGTGGATGACTTCACACTCCTTGCGACCATTCTCCCAACCGCTTCTATCTCTTGTGACTAAAATCAAACTATCTCTTCTGAGCTTTCAAGTCTGAGAACTCCTTCACAGACTCCTTTTAGACGTTAATTCACTCTTTACTTACATATAAGAGTCACGATCTCTTCTGATCTTTCGAGTCAAAATTGAATCGGTCACGCACTCCTTACGGACACTATGCACACCTTTCAATCGCTCAATGAAGTGAAACAATTGAAACTTACCCACTCCTCACGATGAATCATACATTCAACAAATAAAATGAATTCATAGATTCGAGAACATAAATAACAGGGAATTGAAAAATGACAGAACTCTACCATTCTTTCAGATAGATACACAACCACACACATTTGAGACAATGTTCCTCTATTATATTCATCCAACAGAAACTTACATACATACATACATTGATTTTCGTCACTTCTTGACCTATACAAGATAGATTCAAATGCTTCTCGGTTCTCCTCTATCCACAAGAACAATAAAATCAACAGTTATTGTCAACCCACTGCTACTGGGCAATATTGCAAACCTTGTTTTTACAAAAAAAAATTCTTCGATCCTTTCACTCCAAATATTCTATGCTATCTTAATGTAAATTGAATGCTATCAACTACTTAACACTTATTACAATAAATATTAAGTCAGACAGATAAGAGCACAAGCTCCAAATATGTACTGCAATCTGCTTCATTTAAAGAAAACTACATTCCTCCTTGATCTTACATGATGGCTCAGCCTCCGATCATTAAATATGTTCATGACTCAAAGACCTTGTCAGGTATTACAGTTACTACATTGATCTTTGAAATTAAAAATGTTTCAAAATGTGCGCTAGTGCACCCAACAGTCTTCCACACTTATGCTTTGTTAGCAATGATCCTGCATCAAGATGCCTAAACATTTAATGTACTCATACACAAAAAGATTTTATTGACTTCTTGAATCACATGGGATTTCCAGTAATTTCTCCACACTTATGCTTTGTTAGCAATGATCCTGCATCAAGATGCCTAAACATTTAATGTACTCATACACAAAAAGATTTTATTGACTTCTTGAATCACATGGGATTTCCAGTAATTTCTATTTATGAATCTATATCAAAATAAAAGAGAATTACAAGCCTTTTTACATTACACGAAATCCATAAGAAACATTTCAGTGGGATATAATTCACACTACATGTTACAGAGGCTTTTCAATACTTAACATAAGCTTTTTCACATTCTACACAACAAATGTTATCATAATGGTAAATTGTGAAATTCATATACAATATAGGGTTTTCCCTTTTGTCTATTCAATTAAGGGATTGGAGATACAAGTAACCCATTTATCTATGAAACCTTGGTTCAAAGGGTTATCATAAGTACCCTAAGGTGGAACCCTGTACCACTAAATAAAACAAAACATGAGAAGTAAAATTAGATGTCGAGATCTGGAAATCGAATACCTTTTGAGCGAGGAGATCATGTGCATCCTTTTCCTCGAAAATGATTAAGTCCTACAAGAGGGAATCAAGGTATTAGTAAAACATGTTATGAAACAAATCAATGAAATTAAATATTGAAGATAAATAAATGTTCAAGAAGAATCCACAAAATTTAACATTGAAGAGTCAACACAGGATAATACTTAGCTTGAGGTTTGCGTTGGTACTTTTCCCATCGGCGGCACTGACAAAACTGTCCATAGACCTAAGGGGAGGAGTGGAACTAGAAAATACTGATGGGTACCCTCTCAAGGAAATGAGGGTCCCATCATTAGTTTGGTAGTCGAAGAATTAACCTAATACTCCAGTATGTAAATAGGCAAAGAGGAGAGTGCTAAAAATTTAATACATTTGATAACCAGAATAGTTCAAAAAGTATAATGCATGTCGCATAGAAGCGTTTATTTCCATTTTGAATAATACATTACTATTCTCTTTACGTTGAATAAAAATGCAAATAGACAAGTTTCAAACACAAAAGTAGAAAAACAAATATCTTAGAGTAATTCCTTTAATTAAGTTTATATTTTGGAATATTTAAACATAGAGGAGTCTTATGGCTATCACAATTCCTGTGCAAGTATGAGTAATTTAATCAGACTTAGAGTAATGAACCAGTTACAAAAACTTTACTTAGTAGCGAAGAAATATTACAACAAAAAAGGAAATGGTTTACGAATTTACATCGTATGATCGGAGGGTGTAATGAATTCATAGTAAGTCTCAGATGAGTAACTTCTTATAAAAACCATTATCTTGAGGACTCTTTCCAGTCTCCTATTTATGAACCCATAACACTCATCACTTAATAAAACAATAATATTAATGATACGTCATGCAACCATGAAATGAATTAAATCATAGTAAGATCCAAAATGTATATATTCTTAAATCAAGAATCAATAGTTCATAAATTTGGACAAAGTTGCAGAACTGTGTTTACCTATGAAACCACTATTGTAAAAACTCAAAAGGATAAAAAATTGTAACATCCACATCACAAGTAAAATACACTTTTCGTACAAAATGAAATCACTTGCTCACCGTAGAGGACGGTCTAGAAAACAAAAAGATCTAGACAGGGAGGGATGGAGGACGGTTTATTTCTATTACATGGAAGGAACCTAGATTTTACTACTTGTAATGAAGATTTAATAAATCCATGATTTCATACAGACAGGTAATGAAATAGACAAGAATTATATCAAATCTTTAAACCCTGAAAGACTAAATCCAATAGACAAGAATTATATCAAATCTTTAAACCCTGAAAGACTAAATCCAAGAATTTAACCTCTATCAAGTCTTCTTAGAGATTCAATCACACAATACGAGAAATTGAAGATACAGAGAAATAAAATGGAGCGACAACAAACCCTAGGCATGGAAGGGAACTCGACAAATCATTACGACTCTAACTTATACTCAAGAAAGTCATAACCAATAAATCAAGGAGAAATAGATGTTGACTGGTGCGCACTACATTATTCTAGAATCACAGAGAGATCAAAATAAAATAACTAAGAGTTTTCTTACCTTGCATGGGGTAACATACAACTAGTAAACGCCCCCTATCCTTTTCTTCTTTCCCAAGTCAATCCCAACTACAATATTTGGGCCATGTTCACTTAGTTGAATATCACAGGGTTAGCACTAGGGTGCTTTCGAAAAAGAAACAAAACCAAAGATGAATGAAGCAATATCCCTAGAAACCCTTCTCTAAGAAGAATAATAGTGATAGTTATGAATACTCTACCTTTCCATATGATAGGATGGAGGTGGCATGTTTTCTATTGGACATGGTGGTCGAGTGATAACCCTCAGGAGGTACTCTTCCAGGTAACGATTAATAAGTTGAACAGAGGTCCTAAACAATGTTTGAAAACTCCTTTATTCCACTTCATACCAAGTTATTGCAAAGTGTGAGAACAACTAATCATGCAACCATGAAATGAATTAAATCATAGTAAGATCCAAAATGTATATTCTTAAATCAAGAATCAGTAGTTCATAAATTTGGACAAAGTTGTAGAGTTGTGTTTACCTACGAAACCACTATTGTAAAAAATCAAAAGGATTGAAAATCGTAACATCCACATCACAAGTAAAATACACTTTTAGAACAAAATGAAATCACTTGTTTACCGTAGAAGACGGTCTAGAAAACAAAAAGATCTAGACAGGGATGGATGATATCTCTTTTTCTATTTCTATTACACGGAAGGAACCTAGATTTTACGACTTAGAATACAGATTTAATAAATCCATGATTTCATACAGACAGGTAACGAAATAGACAAGAATTATATCAAATCTTTAAACACTGAAAGACTAAAGCTAGGAATTTAACCTCTATCAAGTCTGCTTAGATATTGAATCACATAGTATGAGAAACTGAAGATACAGAGAAATAAAATGGAGCGACAACAAACCCTAAGCATGGAAGGGAACTCAACAAATCATTACGACTCTAAATCTGACTCGAGAAAGTCATAACCAATAAATCAAGGAGAAATATATGTTCACTGGTGTGCACTACATTATTCTAGAATCACATAGAGCTCAGAATAAAATAACTAAGAGTTTTCTTACCTTTCATGGGGTAGCATCCAACTGGTAAATGCCCCCTATCATTTTATTCTTTCCCAAGTTGAGCCCAACTACAAGATTTAGGCCATGTTCACTGAGTTGAATATCACAAGGTTAGCACTGGGTTTCTTTCGCAAAAGAAACATAACCAAAGATGAATGAAGCAATATCCCTAGAAACCCTTCTCTAAGAAGAGTAATAGTGGTAGTTATGAATATCGTACCTTTCCATATGATAGGATGGAAGTGGCATGTTTTTTATTGGACACAGTGGTCGAGTGACAACCCTCAGGAGGTACTCTTGAAGGTAACCATTAATAAGTTGAGCAAAGGTCTTAAACAATGTTTGAAAAATCCTTTATTCCACTTCATACCAAGTTATTGCAAAGTGTGAGAACAACTAAGTTAGGGCATGACTAAAGTCTAACCATTTGGTTTGATTGTATTATCGAGCTCAGGATGAATAACTGTTATCGTTGGCTTCGTAACGATTCCAACCATTAACCATATTTAGTTACTTTGATAATAAAGGTCGGGTTTTAACCATAGACAGTTATCCATGAATTCTATTACTTAGACAGTTAGCATGTAGAGACACCTTTATATTTAAGTATGTGATATATGCTTTGAACCCGATTTTTATAGACCCTATATGGTATAAGTAATTTTTATGCATAGAGATGGGTATAATGCTAGCAGGGATTTAATAATATAAACATTAATGTTTATGCATGGAGAGGGTTGTAATGCTAGTGAGGCTTTAATAATATAAAAGTTATTTTTTATGCATGGAGATGGTCGTAATGCTAGTGGAGTTTTACTAATGTAAATGCTAACCCTTTATACTTATATTAGTGAATAGAAATGTTAGTACCTAGGAGAGTAGGGTATACCGAAGTTATCCCTTAACCATTGTATATGTGATTACTGTGCAACATGTAATAGCTCAAAGATATAATATTTTATTTATGGTATTTAGTTGTATCAATAAAGTGGTAGATGTAAACCTTGCGAAAGTCAATAGTGACGACAACTACCTACTTATATCAAGTTTATGTCTTTTGAAATAAGTTGTTTGAAGAGAAAAAGATATTTAATGTCCCTAACATTTTTTTTTTATTTGGTAAATTTGGGTAACATTACATATGGTATTAGAGCAAAGGTTACAACACTTGGACCTCAAATAGGGCCAAAAATGTTTGTTAGTACATGATTTTTAATGAAAAACTAACAAAAACACTTACTATTACAAACACAACATTTTTGTTCTATTGTGATAATGGCAGCACAATATGAAGAGGATATCAAAATTGAGGATAATCTAGATAAAGGACCTCCTAAAGAGTGTGGACAGAAAAATGATGGAAGTTCAGCCACCCAAGTTCTAGATACAATGAGGAACCTTATCATGGAATAAAAAAATTTCAATGCAGATAATGAGAAACTGAAAAAATGCACATGAAGACCAAAATGAAATAAATGAAGTACTGCTTCGTAGTATAGTAATAAATAAGAGCCTAAAATATAATGACAGGGAAGAAGAGGTCAACAAAAGATCCTCCAAAAATTATGGACCTGAAGCAGAGAAGGAGAACATTTCTTCTCAATGAACAACCACAACAAAAAATAAAACAACCATAGGAAAGAAAATAAAATAGGTGGCCACCTGGAGGGTGAATTTAAAAAAATCCAACCATCCATCTTTCACGAAGAATCCAGGACAGGGGAGGAGGCCGAAGCATGGTTACTGGACATAAAAAATTATTTCCAAATTTACAACTATTCCAACAACATGAAGGCCATAATGGCCATTTATAACCTAAAAGGAAAGTCGAGTATATGGTGGCAGGACCTGAATTTGTCCAAGGGCTTAAAGGAAAAATAGATGGAATGGTTGGATTTCAAGAAATACTTTAAGAAATAGTATATATCAGAAAGTTATTATGAAATAAAGTCCAAATAATTCTATGAGATAAGACTCAGCCAAATGACCATGGATGACCTGATAAAAAAATATATGGAATTATTAAGATTTCTGCCTTACATCAGGGAGGACAAAGTAAAAATCCAATGATTCTTGAGCTTTCGACCACAATCCTATAAGGAAAGAATTGAGTTTGAAAACCCCTAGACCTTAACCAAATTTTTTATGAAGGCCTGAATGTGCTATGATCAGTAAAAACAATGGTTTGAAATTCCCAAATCTTGGAAAGACAAGAAACATGACAGAATGAACAAACAGAAGAAATACCATCAACCAACCCCTTTTTGGAATGTAGGAAAGAATTTCCCAAGGAAATATTTTCACTCCAATAACTAGAACACCCAAGGGGGAGGTAGACCAATTAATATGGGAACAAAGAAATTTGGTGACAACCCCAGGGAACCATTAAAATGATGGGAGTGTGGAGAACCTCAATTAAGGAGGAACTGTCCATGTTTAACTTCTACGGCAAGGACCACATTTAACAACCTGCAAGAGGCCTCTACAATAGGAGATGTGGGAAAAAGTGCACATAGAATCAATGCAACTTTTGATGGACGACAAGATGATCGCCAATTCACTATAGTGGAAGTTGAAGGTATAGTTAATAATAATCATATTTATGTTTTAATTGATCTGAGAGCTACTTTGAGTTATGTTTCTCCTGGTGTAGTTGATTCAAACAAGGTTAAGAAGGTAAAGAATACTAGATCTTGGCTAGTACAACTAGCAACAAGAACAAAAATAAAAGTAACAGATTTCATTTCAATTTTTGAATTCAGTTTAGATGCCCAAAATACAAAATTAAACCTGAATATATTACCATTAGGTTCGTATGATATAATTATTGGAATGGACTGGTTAGAGAAGCATAAATCAATTTTTGATTGTTATGAAAAATCACTTACTTATAGAGACGAAAACAACACATTTAGGACCATACAAGTCATCAAAAACTAGTATCGGTTAGGCAGATTTCAACAATGCAGCTTAAGAAGTGCATGAATAAGGGTTGTTAGATTTATTGTATTCAAGTGACAAATCTATTGGAAAAAGAAAATAAATGCAGCCTAGAAGATTTTATCGTCTTACATGAATTTAGATATTTGTTTATAGACGAAATACCTGAACTGCCCCCAAGTAGAGAGATAGATTTCTCTATCGATATGCTTCCTGGATCAACTCAAATATCTAAGGCACCCTATAGGATGAGTTTACACGAATTGATAGAATTGAAAATTCAACTACAAGAATTGTTGGACAAGGAATACATCAGACCAAGTGTTTCACCGTGGGGAGCACCAATCCTTTTTGTTAAAAATAAAGAGGGAACTTTAATATTATGCATTCATTATAGACAGTTAAACAAAATGACTCTTAAGAATAAATATACCCTACCCAGAATCAATGATCTGTTTGACCAAGTGGGAGGAGAAAGTATTTTATAAGTTGTATTTAAGATCTGGTTATCACAACATTTAGAACGAGATATGGACATTATGATTTTTTTTTTATATCGTTTGGTCTCACTAACACAACAACAACATTTATGTGTTTAATGAATAACATATTTAGTCAGTATCTAGATAAGTTTTTTTTGGTATTTATTGACGACATTCTAGTGTATCCAAAAATGGAATAAGAACATGAAGAACATCTAAGGATAGTATTGCATACATTAATAAAACACAAGTTATATTCAAAATTTGACAAATGTGACTTCTATCAAAAAAGAATACAGTACCTAGGACATGTAATAACTGAAGAAGGTATTGCAGTCAACCTAGAGATGATAATAGCCATCATGGAATGGCCTATCCCTAAGGATGTGGTCGACATTCGGTCATTCATGGGACTTACTGGTTACTACCGTAGATTTATAGAGGGATTCTCTAAGATTTCATACCCAATCACATACCTACAAAAAAAGGGGACTAAGTTTATTTGGTTGCATAAATGTCAAGATAGTTTTAATAAGTTAAAATAACTGTTAACAACCACACCTATTTTAAGGGTATAAGGCCCTAATAAAGACTTTATAGTATACGTGGATGCAATCAAAGAGGGTTTGGGAGGTTTCCTAACTCAATAAGGGCACATTATTTGTTACGAGTCACGAAAACTAAAAGATCATGAACGAAACTACATCACACATGACTTGGAATTAGTGGTTGTAATCCATGCGTTAAAAATGTGGCGACACCATATAATGGGAAAAAAAAATTGTTTCTAACTGATAACAGTGGTGTGAAATTCTTATTTAGTCAACCAGATATTAATGCAAGGAATGCAAGATGGCTAGCCTTCTTGAGCGAATTCTATTTCGAAGTAAGACACATCATGGGTAAGGAAAACAAAGTGGTAGATGCCTTAAGTAGAAGAATTCATGGGTTGTTTGAAATAAATATTAGCAGGGTAGAAAGCGACATTAAACAAAGGATAAAATATGCAAATGGTAATGACGCAAAATACATCAAAATAGTGGAAGATTTACACAGTAATGCAAAAAATGTGAAAAAAACAGATCTGAGTTTGGACATAAATGGACTACTAAGATTCAAAAATGGGTTGTACATACCATATTATGCTGAATTAAAGCTAATAATTTTGGATGAACTACAAAATAAGCCATATTCTGTTCATCCAGGATATCAGAAAATGGTAACAACATTGAGGAATTTGTTTTATTGTCCTAACGTGAAAGCTGAGACAACATAATACTTATCTAAGTGCCTAGATTGTCGACAGGTGAAGTTTGAAAAACAACACCCAGTTGGCATGTTAGAACATCTATCTATACCAGAATGGAAGTGGGAGACTATTTCACTGGATTTTATCACAAGTTTGCCTATACCTCAAAAATTGAATGATTCAATTATGGTAGTAATTGATAAACTTAGCAAGTATGCACATTTTATTCCTGTAAAATCTACTTATAAATATATTAACATCGCTGAAATAATTATGAAGGAAATTTTTAGACTACATGGTATTCCTAAAATGGTGATTTCGAATAGAGATGTCAAATTTACATCAATGTTTTGGAAAGAATTGTTTGGAGGGTTAAATACTAACTTGAATTTCAGCACAAGCTACCATCCATAAAGGGATGGGAAAAATGAACAAACGAACCAGATTGTGGAAGATATGTTAATAATGTACATACGAACGAAACAAATTAAGTGGGAGTAATACCTACACTTAGTGGAATTTGCATACAATAACATTTATCAGACATCGGCTAAGATGAGTCCCTTCGAAGTATTGTACGAAAGAAAGTGTACAACTCTGATTAGTTGGGATAACCTAGTTGACAGACTCATGATGGGACCATAAATGCTCCAGGAAATGGAGAAAACGATAAGAAAGGTACAACTGAACTTAAAAGAGGCACAGGACAGACAGAAAAGTTATGCAGATTTGAAAAGAAGACACCAGGAATTTCAAGTTGGAGACCACGTGCATTTAAAAGTCAAAGCAGGAAGAAGTTCATTAAAGCTAGGAAACTGTTCAAAGTTGGCGCCCAGGTTTTGTGGCCCCTTCGAGAT
>CBVK0102416626.1:0-10716 GCA_900067695.1 Picea abies | reverse complement strand
GCGGAGCGGCGGAAGCAGGGCGTAGGTGGGTCAGGTGGTGGTAGAGGGGCGTTTTTCCCTGAGTGCCTGCGGTGTGGCGGTGCATTTTCCATATGCTATTTCGATCTCAGTCATTACTCCAGCTGCAGGGTGTTTTTGGTGTTTTGATGGAGGCTTTTGGGATTTGTTGTATTGGGGTTTTTTGTTTTTTTGGTCTCTCTTAACCTTTTTCGCTTTGGTTTGAAGAAGTTTTGAACCAGACCTTTGAGATCATGCCATTGAGATCATGCCGTTTATTGTTTAACAGTTTGAGTTTCTTTGGGGTTGTGTTGGATAATCACTTCGTAGTATTTTTTAACATGGTTTATGGAATATTACTATAATCATCTATTATGGTTTGGAAGATGTAAGAAAATTATATTTTCAGTAATATAATTTGACCTAATTTTTTATTGAAAAAAAATATAAGAAATTCAACATCTAACTTAAATTAAAACATTATAAAATTTACTTAAGAATATAATTTTTATATTTTATAATTTTTTTTTTTTACGAAGTTGTTATGTAGGTAAAATCCCATGTATATGGAGAGGTTTTGAGTTTCTTTTTGGATTATGATTGAGTCAAATCTACTCATCAATCTATCCACACTAGTTGAAAAAGAAGTACTATCCTTTTCAACGTGTTAATTCATGATCTTGCCACTCGTTATCCCATTGTACATATTTGGTATGAGTTGAAAGGTGTGAGGTGTTTTTCTTGTTGTTTTTTCTTTTTCTTTTTCTTTATAAAGTGACAAATTAAAAAAGCCTTGTACACACATGGTGTGATTTTATTTGACCCATTAAAGTTATCGTGGACTTTTGTGTTAAAAGTTAATCATTATATCCTAAACTTTCGCATAAAAAGTTAATCTTCTTACCAAGATTGAATCCGACCATTTTTAACCTGGATTAAGTTAAAAGTTTATAATTATATAAAGATATTTTTTCAAAGATAATAAGTAGGTTCGAAAGTTTAACGAATCTTTCATATATGTTTTCAGTACTTCATTTTTTTCATATAGGAATATAAAGTCCGTTCAAATAAAAAGTTATATTTTGAGTCTGCTATCACTATAATTCCAGGTGCTTTCACACACTCAATAAGAATGGAGCATATGGAGCATAGGTAAACCTGGGTGTGAATCGACCTTGAAACTTCTTCTTACATATTTCCTTCCATTTATATAATATATCTTATTTGTTATTATTAATAAACCAAGTAACCATGAAACTCATCATTGACATTTTTATGTATTTTAAGATATATTGAATTTACATTATGTATTTTAAGATATATTGAATGTTATTATTAATAAACCAAGTAACCATGAAACTCATCATTGACATTTTTATGTATTTTAAGATATATTGAATTTACATTATGTATTTTAAGATATATTGAAGTTATATTTTGAGTCCACTATCACTATAACCCCAGGTGCTTCCATGCAGCCAACAAGAATGGAGCATAGGTAAATCAGGGTGTGAATCGACCTTGGGACCTCTTTTTACATATTTCCTTCCATTTATATAATATATCTTATATGTTATTATTAATAAACCAAGTAACCATGAAACTCATCATTGACATTTTTATGTATTTTAAGATATATTGAATTTACATTATGTATTTTAAGATATATTGAATTTACATTATGTATTTTAAGGTATATTGAAGTTATATTTTGAGTGTATACATGTCCACTATCACTATAACCCTAGGTGCTTCCACGACAAGAATGGAGCATGGATAAATCGGGGTGAGAATCCACCTTGAAACCTCTTTTTACATATTTCCTTCCATTTACACGACACTCTTGCTGGCTACATTTTGAATATATTAAAGTGCATTGCATTTTCTTTTCTTTTGATATTGTAGACTCGAACCTACTAAATAAAATGGTTTATGGAAATTTGGTTTATTTTTAATTAAATGTGAAAATGGTTATTAGTGATTTTTTATATTTATTGGTACAATTAAGTGTTATATAATTTAAAATTAAATTTCAAAGTCTATTTATCCACTATAAAATATAAATAAAATGATAATCATTAATTTCCTTTTTAAAATAGATTCAAAACTATTCTTTATTTGTTAAGACTTTATCTTCCTTGGATATAAGGAAAGATGCTACTCGCCCAATAAAATCTTTCCTTTTATCAATCACCAATAAATTATTTTGTGCTTGGAATGGTTTTTTTTTAATAAAAATAAGTTTGTATTAAAAAATAAAAATAGCACTTAGTTAATATAGGTTTTTCCACTTTAAGACAAATAAATGACAAGTGCATATTTGATTTAAATTTGATTATAGAAATCAAAATTATAATAATTTATTTTAAACAATTATAACGATTTATGATATAGTTGAATTTTTTTTATCATTTAAAAAAATTTGCAAATTTATAAAATTGTTATATATTGTCATAATATGAAATATGGAAATTAAAATTATCAAAATTAAAATAATAATAATAAATTTATTAATTGTAACATTTTTTTGTTGATAACAATTAGTGACTGTCATTCTCACAATTGGTTCCATTCTCATTATTGGTTGATATGTAAGTTATGATTTTTTTTTCCACTTTTAAAAGGCAAGTAAATGATAAGTGTGCATTTAATTTAAATTTGATTATAGAAATTGAGGTTGTAGTAAATTATCTTAAATAATTATAACAATTTTTATAATATAGTTGGGTGAGTGAACCAAGTTGGTGGACGATAAAGTGGAAACGAGGTGAACACCAAGACGGAATGCTCGTGCAAGCGTTCATGTTGTGATGGGCTCGAAAAACCCCGAACCTCCACTCAGTGAGCCTCATATTGTGATGGGCTCGAAAAACCCCGAATCTCCACTCAGCGAGCCTCATAGGTGCATTCCTAGGAACATGTGCGCATTCTCAAGAACATGTGTTCATTCCTAGGAAAGTGTGCATGTTCTTGTCGGGCCCTATTTAAGGGCCTACAAGCATGATTTCTGACCATTTAGACCACACCGCACCTCGCGGTTTTACAGTCATTGGGAAAATTTAAAGGAACAGAGCACCAAGTATCTACAAGATCTGAACATCGTCTCCAACTCAAGCCATGTATGCTTGATTTCTCCTCTTTTCTTCCCACTCTAGTAATTTTTTATTTTGACAATGGCTCTTGAATTTAGAACAAACTCCTTCAATGTGCATAGGGTAGTAGATCTCCTTCTCTATCACTTGAATAGTCATCTTCCTCTTCTAATAGTGACAAACTAGAATAATCCAATTTGGCCTTCAATGCCCAAGAAACCAATCAACAATAATCATAGGATTTTGAACCCTAATGAACTCAACATGGCTCTTCTACTCTCAATGGAATATTTAATTCTTATATTACTACAACGCAAGATTGATTTCTCTGATTTTATTTCACAACATGGCCCATTTGAATAAACTTATGAACCTAAAAAATCCTTACATCTTCATAAGGCCTTGGGAATCTTTGAGGTTTGGTTGCTTTACAAATTTTGGTTTCGTTGGCTTTCAATACCTCTTCAACTGGATTTCTATGTTTCATAGAAAGTAAAATGCAATATGATAGTAATATATTTTCCATCCATGTTAAGTCACTGTTCATAAATGCGTGCTAAAAATATTTAAGATAATAATATGGTGTTTCGACTTAATGAACTTCATGTATAAATTTTAAATATCACGAGAGCCCCTAACTTCAATGACATTTACTTGGTTTAGGACATGCAAAAACCTTCTTGATATACAATAAACCCAAGGTACAATAATTCATTTTTAAATAACTCACACTTCTTCAAATTAATTCATTCCTCCTCTTTAAACAAGGTCTCAAACATCAATGTTAGACATTTTAGATGCTCATATTTTCTCTCATTGTATATGAAAATATCATCTAGATACATAACCACAAAATTACAAGTGTATAACAACAACAACATTATCATCAATTGCATTGTTGTACCACAGTTGTACTTAGCACAATAGTTACATAACTGGCTACTCATAGTCCTTTTGTATTGAATGCGATTTTCCATTCACTACCTTCTTTAATTTTAGTTTAGTTACACTCATTCTTCATATTTATCTCAAAAAAAAAATGGTGCCACACAAATTGTCCATCAAATCATCCATACTCGGTAAATGAAATCTATTTATGGATGTGATCTTATTCAATTCTAGACTATATACACACATTCTACAATAACCGTCCCTCTTTTGTGTAATCAATATTGAAACCATACACAAGATCATACATTCCCTGATCAATATACCTTTGACAAAAAATATGCTACCTATCACTTAAACTTTACTCTCTTCATCTAACTCATCTTATACACAACTTTATTACAACATCATGCCAAGAATCAAGTTCATGTCATGCACAATTCTCCTCTTAGGTGACAAGCCATTGGAATTGTCGTTTTACACAATGTCTACATACTCCTTTAGCAAATATTCCATGTCCTAAAAAATGCATGTTTCCAAGAGATTTCAGCTTCATCATTATGTTGTATGCCCGACTCAAATTTTCTGTAAACAACCTCATAATGTTTCTACATTTATTTGACCATGCTTAGGAAGTTTGCAGATGCTAGAAACACTTCTCTAGGATTTTCATCCTTCAATGGAAATAAGTGTATTGTTTCATAATCCTTCTTGATGGTATAAGCATTTTTCAGTCTATCATATTTTCTTCATTTGTCAAATTTTCATAGTGTTCACAATAGCAAATGAAAATCTATTACGAATATAAAATAATGCATTCATGTGTGCATGATTAATTTATTGTTTTCTTAATTTCTTAAACTATTTATTTGCATGTTTTTTGTAATTTTCTATTTTAATTAAAAAAACTAACATAATTTATATGAACTCCCTTATTAAATTTTAGGAAAATAATTAAGATGGAACCCAAAGACAATCAAAACTCCACACAAGCAAAAAAAGGCATAGAAAACCCAAACCCACCACAACCACCAAACATTAACACACAAATTGATGAAGGGTTGACCACCTTGATAGCACTTGAACATGACTTAAGGGGTACAAGAGAACCTATCCAATTGTCATTGGACACTTCATTGGATGCCATTGTATCGTCCATTGGAATTTCCCAAGGGAAATTAACAAATATTTATGAATACTGGACTTGATAAAAACCAAGTCAGAGACTTGAATATTTAAAAACAAGATTTGATGTCTCTATTTATTGATCCTAGATCTAGACTACAACCACCTATCAACAAGTAACTTATTTCTATGGCCTGGTGCATCCACCCACAAGTTGATGATAAATGGATGGATAGATGGTTCATGGTATTTGATAAACCTCTCTGCAATAACAGGGAGTTGCCTTTATATTTCTTTACGAAACTATGGGAAGAATTTATTTCGGGTCACGATTTGAACTACTTTGACATTGGTGATTTCCAGGGGGTGGGTCAAGGGTCTGCATAGGATAGTGAGAATGTTAGGTGTGACCCTATGCTAGGTCCTCGTCCTCGCAGGAAAAGGACTAACTCCCCTACCTAACATCCTCTGATTGCAGAGGGATTTCAATAGGAACATGTATCTTTATCAATGTTGATTCGGAGTCTGGTGCAGCATGAGATTTTTGTTACACTATATCGGCAAGAGGTGCCTACTGGTGATGTTACCAAAGGGGTCATACCTTCAATCCCTACAACAGAGTGCATCGAGGAAAGGGAACATGGACATAATAGTCGTTCATGTGAGCCTCATAGATGCTCGAGTTGTGGGAAGACTTGCTATGGATCGATGGAGCCCAATGGACATCAGAGATTCATGGAGGAGGTTAGTATCTTAACCATATCTATGTTCTTCATAATTATATATTTATATAGTATTATATGTATTTATTTTGATATCTTATTGTATGATGTTTTGCAGTTTCTATACCCCTATAACAAACCCTCTACACTGATAGATGCATTAGTGTTTGTCTCCACCACTAATGCAATAGTATAGGAAGCATGTTCATTCAATGTACCGCATACACATGTATGTGTCACATTTGGAGGAGGTTAGTATCTTAACCATATCTATGTTCTTCATAATTATATATCTATATAGTATTATATGTATTTATTTTGATATCTTATTGTATGATGTTTTGCAGTTTCTATACCCCTATAATAGACCCTCTACACTGATAGATGCATCAGTGTCTGTCTCCACCACTAATGCAAAAGTAGGAAGCATGTTCATTCAATGTACCGCATACACATGTATGTGTCACATTTGATAAGTTCAACATAGTGATTTATTTATTTTCTAGCATCTTCAAATATAATGTTCTTATGTTTCTACAAGTTGTGATACCACAGGGTGATGGTAAATGTCCACTTGGAATGGATAAGTCACCACCTTAACATGTATCATGTGTTGAGTTAAATCTCATTTAAATATGAAATTTTTTGTATTTATGTTGTTGAATTTACAATTTGGTACTAATATTATTATTATTAATATGTATGTAGGTTGTTGATCTTTTCTCTAGTTACATGACTAGTCCAGTCCTTGGGCACCCTGCCATGGCTTTTGGGTTACATATTTCTAGTCAAGGGTTATACCATCCCTTGTACAACTTATGGGGGTTCATCTCCACTCACCACCACCATATATCATATTCCATGCATCCTTAGTGGCTACACCCACAGGCCACCCACCTGCACCACCTCTTGCATCACATCCATCCATAGTGGATGCACTCGTATGCCACCCACCTCCCCCGACAATTTCCATATTTGTCATCCACCAAGGTTTCCATAGTAGATGTTTCCTTGGATCAGGTCGTATAGCTGAGCACTCCACCTACTAGGGAATCTCCATTATTTCCCTAGTTATTCACGGTGAGATAATGTGTTGATGAATTTTTTTATGTATCATGAATGTAATTGATTTTATGCATATTTGTTTAAATTTCATGATTTGATCCTTATAACTGATACAGGGTGGCATCGCTAAAATATCAAGGTCATGGAGGAGGTAAACACCCTTGTGATTGTTGTATCATCTACGATAAGTTTTCTTATGATGAATTACAAAGTATCATTTTGTAAGTCTTTTAATTCATTGTAGAAAAAAAATTATACAAATGTTGTTTATTTGTCTAGTATTTGGAGCGACGAACCACACTCAGGCACAAAACCACTCAAGGTGCTTCTTCGAGTAAGAGAAGAAAGATTGATCTCGAGGATGCTCCTGACAATGAAGAGGGTGGTAGTGGGAAATGAGTGACCAATGATTTCCATTTTGTATCTAGGCCACCATATGGCAGTTTTTTATATTAGGTAACTTGTTGTCATTTTGTATATTGGGGATGATGTGCCATTTTGTAAAAAATGTATAATTTATATGATGTTGAATACACACACACACACACATTTCATGTAATTTGTTTTTTATGAATTTCATTACTTGTTTATTTTATGTTGATGAATGTATGAATTTTTTATGAATTTCATTACTTGTTTATTTTATGTTGATGAATGTATGAATTTCAAAGTGTTTATATTTCCACTCTTTTCTATTATATATCAAATTCCAAGAAATGAATCTAATCTAAATATATTTAAAGAAATCTATTCTCAAAAGATAACTCCTAGAAACAGTACATAGAAACAAATCCGTAACTCTATTTGTCTAAGAAATCTTTCCACAGAAAAATATTGCTATAAGAATATTCCTAGGAAACATAGATTTACACTATTTAATAAAGGGAGAAACATACATGGAAATCACAAGAAATTTTCCATTTGATTCATACTTTGCTACAAAATTAGTTCTACAACAATTAATGCATTAAATGAAAATATACCCATAATAAAAAATAAGAGAAACAAATTAATACAAAACATATAACTATTCACTAAAAGTAATTAAGTAAGTAATTTACTCAATCACATAAGATAACTTGACATAATGGAAATCCTTACTAGATTCATAAGACATGAAACTGACAAAAAAATAATCCATGAGTTGAAATCAATGCACATAAAAACATTCAACAAAACATTCCTTAACTCCAGAAATAGTTTTTGAATTAGTCTTTGATGTAATTATCAGTACAATTCATCCCCATTTCTATGCGCCCTTTCCTTGCCTTGTCATTTCTAGCCTGGCCTCACCCTTCCTTGACTTTCCATGCCATGATTTTCATTTCCATACCTTTAATTTCCTTTCCTTGACTTGGCATGTCACGCCTTGCCTTTCCTTGCCTTGCCATGCCTTGTATTTCCTCTCCATGCCTTGCCTTGCCATGCCTTGCCATGTCTATCCATTCCTTTCCTTTCCTTTCCTTTCCTTGTCTTTCCTTTCCATTCCATGCCTTGTCTTTCCTTTCCATTCCATGTCTTGTTCTACCATACCTTTCATTTCCTTTCCATGTCTAACCTTTCCTTTCATTTCCTTTCCTTTCCATGTTATGCTTTTCCTTACCATGCCTTACCTTTTCTTTCCATGCCTTGGATTTTCATGGAATGCTTTGTCTTGCAATTCCTTTCCTTTCCTTTCCATTCCTTTCATTTCCTTGCCTTGCCTTTCCCTTCCATGAATTTCCTTGCCTTTCCTTTCCTTTCCAAGCCTTCAATTTCCTTTCCTTTCCATGTATCTCCTTGGCTTTCATTGCATTTCCTTGGCATTCCTTGACTTGCCATGCCATGCCTTGAATTTCCATGCCATGCATTTTATTTTCATGCCATGACTTTCCTTTCCATGCCTTGCATTGCCTTGTCATGCCTTACCTTGCCATGCCTTGCCATGTCTAGCCTTTCCTTTCCTTGCATTGCCTTGAATTTCCATGACATTCCTTGCCTTTCCTTCATAAAGATGGCAGAACTCTTATGTCACAAGATAACACATGATGGGTTTGCTTTATAATGTAAAATTTAACAATTTATAATTACAATTTTTTATTTTCAAATTTCAAATTTTCTTTACTTGATATTCACTATCGTAGGTTAATTAATCATAATCAATAACTTAATAGAATATCCATAACCATTTTTATATGGATCCTTTTTATTTGTGTTATTCATTTAAAATGTGACAATGGAGTGCGAGAAAAGTGTCATATGGATATTTCCAAGCACATTTTGGCAATTCTTGAATAGAAAAAAGAGGAAAATTATATTCCTTTCCTTGCCTTTCTATACCTAGACCTTTCCTTGACATGCCTTGCCTTACCTTACCTTTCCTTGTCATGTATAACATTTCCTTTCCTTTCCATGCCTTTCCTTTTCTTTCCATGCCTTGCATTTCCTTTCCTTTCTTTGCCATACCTAGACCTAGACCTAGACTTAGACCTTGCCTTGCCTTCCCTTTCCTTGCGATGTATAACATTTCTGTCCTTTCCATGCCTTGCCCTGCATTGCCTTATCTTTCAATGCCATGCCTTGCCTTGTAATTACTTTCCATGTCTAGCCTTACCTTGCATTTTCTTACCTTGAATTTCCATGTCATGCCTTTCCTTTCCTTGCCATTCCTTTCATTCCTTTGCCATGCATTTCCTTGTCATGCCTTGCCATGTCTAGCCTTGACTTTCCTTGCATTGTCTTGCCTTGCCTTGACTTGACATGTCGTTCCTTGCCTTGCCATGCCTTT
The DNA here is from genome assembly GCA_900067695.1 of Picea abies. Classification (NCBI taxonomy): domain Eukaryota; kingdom Viridiplantae; phylum Streptophyta; class Pinopsida; order Pinales; family Pinaceae; genus Picea; species Picea abies. The sequence continues at coordinate 1,060 of CBVK0102416626.1, read as the reverse complement.
CCTTTCCTTGACATGACTTGTATTTCCTTTCCATGCCTTGACTCATCATTCCTTTCCATGTCTATCCTTTCCTTGCCTTACCTTTCCTTGACTTTCCATGACATGCTTTTCCTTTCCTTTCATTAACTCACCATGCATTTTCGTGTTGTTCCTTTTGTTTCCTTTCATTTCCATGCCATGCCCTAGATTTCCTTTCCTTGCCATGTCTAATGTTTCCTATCCTTGCCATGTCTTTCTTTGCATTTCCTTGCCATGACATTCCTTGCCTTTCCATGGCTTCCATGTGTATCCTTGCCTTTCTTTTCCTTTCCTTGCCATTCCTAAAATTGACATGCCATTCCTTGCCTTACCTTGCCTTTCTATGCCTTGCATTTCATTGAAATACCTTGCCTTTCCATGCCATGCCTTGACATGTATATCCTTTCCTTACCTTTCATTTCCTTGCCTTGCATTGACTTGCTATGCCATGCCTTGAATTTCCTTTTCTTTCATATCCTTGACATGTATTGTCTTGTCGTGCCTTGCCTTTCCATGTCATCCCTTTCCATGCCATGCCTTGTCTTTCCATGCCTTTTCTTTCCTTGCCATGCCTTGCATTACCTTTCCATTCCTTTCCTTTCCATGCCTTGTCATGTATATCCTTTCCTTTCCTTGCCTTGACTTGACATGTCATTCCTTTCCTTTCCTTTCCTTGCCATGTTTACCCTTTACATGCCTTACCTTTCATAGCCATGAATTACATTTCCTTGCCTTACCTTTCCATACCTAGACCTAGAAATTTCCTTGCATTGTGTTACATTTCCTTGCCATACCTATACCTAGACCTAGACCTTGCATTTCCATTCCTTTTTTTTCCTTTCCATGCCATGTCTAGCCTTGCCTACCCTTTCCATATCTTTCCTTTCCTTCCCTTCCCTTTTCATGCCTTTCCTTTCCTTTCCATGCCCTACATTGCCTTGCATTTCCTTGTCTTGACATGCATTGTCTTGCCATGCCATTCCTTGCCTTGCCTTGTTTTTCCTTTCCTTGTGTTACATTGTATTTCCATGACTTGTCTTGT
>CBVK0102416603.1:0-23934 GCA_900067695.1 Picea abies | reverse complement strand
TACACTCTTTCCCTACACGACGCTCTTCCGATCTCACTAGGGAAATATATTTTGTTACTCTATTCCCCAACAATGGTTCCAGAAGATGATGGTCCTAAAGTATGCACCTGACTGCTAAAGGGTAGAGCTAGGCCACCTCAAGTTTCGAATAGTTGGTTTTTTTATTATTTGATTTTGTTGGTCAATTGGAGGGTTGGTTTACCAAGATAAAAGCATGGTTGGGATGGAAAAATGATATTGATGAGGGTCCTCCTTGGCTAGTGGCACACAAATGACAAACAAGTGATACAATAGAGGGATGAACAAAGGGGAACAACAAACAAATCAATGAATTACATGTTGCAAGAAGTTTAAGTCTTAAAATAGTATTTCAAGGCATTAAACAAGTATCCAAACACAATTAATCCCACAGGTTTCAATAAAACCAAATATTCACCAAAGAATTAGTTGTTTTACATGTTTCATATCAGTAAAGATGAGTTATACAATAGATGAAAGGAAAATGAAATGTACTTTGCACACATCAAAATTTGCATTCAAGATAAGAGAAAAACATATATAGATTTGAATAAAAACACATTGTCATCAAGATAATATTCACCAGGTAGAGAGATTTAATCCAATCATAGAACAGGTTCAACCAGTTTGATGTATTGATTTCCTTCCCAAAAAACCAAACCCTCAAAACATACAAAAACTACATATTTATCAAAGTTGTAGAGGCTGTCACCCATATGGAACTGAGGCTTAACTCTGCACTATCAGTTGGATACAAACTTATTGAATTAACTAAAATAATGTTGGAGTATAATAATGTATACTTTGAACTTGACTTAATAAAAAAGAAGTGGTTCATATCAAACACAAATGACCACTTATTGTGCCTTAATTTAAACATTCTTGAACTTTAAACAACTAAAAACCATTGCTATCAATAAAACTAGACTAATGCATATGGTGGAGTGAACTGAGCTTTGAAAAAAACTAACTAGGAGTGACAAAACTAAGTTTTGTATCGAGTATTGGTATCCTTGCACGCTGTTGGAGGCCAACTAGGAGATAACTAGATGTGTTGGCAGCTTATTTAGGTACTCCTTCAAATTATCTCCTTTAGAAAGAAGCAAGTCTTATGGTGCTTCTTCTAGAGTATTTGATACTTCTTCTGTAGTCTGGACTAGAATTTATCCAATTCCTAGTTGTGATGTTGCAAGGTCTGGACTTGAAGCTTCAGTTTATGCACATTTTGGTTGTCATCGACCCTCTATGTTTTGACCTCAACCTGCATCTTATTCTTATCTTGCTCTGTGCTATACTTATTGTGGTCAACCAATGCTATGCTTCTTATTCTCATATTATTATTGTGTATAACCTCAGGCTCTTTCCCTTTAGTTCCTTTAGTGGACCCCTATACTCCCACAATGTCATCTTTAATTTCTGGTTTAATTTCTTGTAAAATGTGGCAAGGTTCCCCTACATGTGGAGAGGTGCCAATAGAATCTTACTCAGGATCAAATCCATAATATTATATTCCCTATTGATTGGAGTCTAAAGGATACTCCTTTTTCATTTTCACAAATGGTGTTTCTGTAGCCTTATTCTCGCTAATCTTTGATTTCTCCTTTTTCACTGTCATTCCCATCAAGACGTTGACTTCCATTTCCTCCATACTATCAAATTCAGGACTGTCATCATCCTTGATCAGAATTGGATGGGGTTCTTTTAATGATGGATTGAACAGATCCTTGGAGTTCAACCTCAATTAATTCATATTTCTAGTCTTTCTGTTTGGTTTTCTTGGAAATTCAATGTTTTTCTCATCCTTCCTTTTCCTATCCTATCTGGCCAGAGGATATGTTTTAGGAAAATCTTTTGTAGGAACAACCTTCCCTTTAATTACTTCCTTGCTCCATGAACCAGGTCCAATTTACCCTCTCATTTGAGTCACGAGTTTATTAGGTTGCTTCTCGATGGGGGTTTTCTGCTCCTCCTCTTAGTGGTTGGATAATAGAGACCTCTATGGTGTTTCCAGTGAAGGCGGATGCACGCTGGAAACTTTTCCACTTTTGTTTTCCTTCCCCTTTTTCGTGGAAGACCTGAATTGCATGTGAGGGGAATCCTCTAAGGGGGTTTCTGGATTTTTTTCTTTCAAGGGCGTATTTATTGTTTTTGATCCTTTCCCTTTAATCACTACAGTTTGGAGATGATTCATCGATCTCACAGGCTCTAGAGAAACCATAACCTCCTCACTTGCATCACCTTCATTCTCCAAAGTGGGAACCTACTCGTGTTCTTTCAATCCCACAGACTTCAAGAAATAATCACAGTGCATTTCAAGTTCCTCGAGAGTGAAAGTTACCAACAATTTAATCAATCCCTGATGGTATAGGCTTCTATGAGAGGATTCAGGGTGACCTTGAACCCTCTTGGCCATTTTGGTTAGGCTCTTAATTAGGTAATATGGTAGATTAATCTCTATGTCTCCACTTAGATGCATAAGGAAATGAAGGTGATAGTAGAGAACAATGCTAAATTGACCCTCACCTGTGATATACCTTTTTATTGTTGTTAGATATCCTTTCCAGTCTTCCTTTATCCATTCCATAGGGATTCCTTGGCTCCAGTCGGGGTCTTGGTGCTTGGGAAAAAAGAATTTGTTGTAGAGATCATTAGGCAACTTTCCTTTATTGAACCATCTTTCCTCGCAAACAGGGAGAGTGGAAGTTGCTCCAATGAAGTGTTCTATGACATGAATCCAAGTATCCCCAAGAAGGGTTTAGAAGCCATCAAATGTATGCACAAAGAGCATAGCCAAGCCTATGTGGTGTCCTTCAAATGCGCACAGGAAATCATATCACTCAGAATTTACGAAGATGTCTTTAATTTTAGGTATGGCTTCGAACAATTCCAGGCCTTATGGCTTGGTTCTGTTCAATTGGCATCATTCTCGAGGAGGAACCATGGTGTGAAGATTATCTCTTATGTTGATAATGCAATGAATGTGGATTTCTTCATATCAAAACCAATACCTATGTGTTGTTTAACACTCAATTCAAGTTGTAGTGGCCATGATGAACTGCGATAGTTCTCACGATCATAACTGGTGTTGTGTAATGATGGAATTGAGTGTAATCTGGTGTGGAGGATCTTGTATATGATTGCACATGTATGCATGCACCATTCAAATGGTTGAAAATTTTAAAATAACATATTAAATTATAAATTGATTTAAAAAATTAGCGTGCCTTTGCAAGAATTGCCTAGCTCTTGCAATCAGCTATTTTTTGCATATAAAACTATGTTATACTTGCCACGAGCTCAACCTATGGAAAATTTGATGAAAATTACTTCAAACCAAATAATGACATGTAATTATCCCTCAAGAAAACAAAACGATGGTGTGAAGAATCAATCAAGAGAGACAATGATAAAAAAAATGAGTCATTTATAACTGAGGGACCAACATTAACCAACATAGAATGAATTATTTTTTAATGAAGGTATAGGGAAATGAGAGAGGAGGGGTAGGGGTGCAGACTTAGGTCTCAACACCCACCTTTATCTCTTTTCATAGATCTAAAACACATGCCCTCCCCCCCCCTTCCTCTCACTCTCTCACTCTCTACCTCCTTGTCTGTCACTCTCTTTTTATTCCACTTTTCCCCTCTCACACTCTCTTTATTCCTCTCTCTGCAGCCCCCCTCCATGCATCGCAAGGAAGGAAATGACCTTGACCTAAACATGTCAAGACCCAGACCTAAACCTAGACATAGCAATACCTAGACATGGGAAGACCCGGAGCATGAACTAGACCTATACAGTGACCATAATGTAAACCATAACATAGACCTAGACCATGACATAGATCTAAAGCTAGATTTAGACAAAGAACTAGAGATTAATGTAGACCATGACCTATACCACTACATAGAGATAGATCTAGAATTAGACGATGACCTAGAGCATGACAGAGACTCCCCATACTCTCACTCTCTCACTCTCTACCCCCCATACTCTCACTCTCTGATGTAGGAGCATCGCTCCATCTCATCATGTTTCAGCTAATCAACATGCATGGTGTGCATTCAAGGAAGGAGAGGTGCCACCCTCTCATTTTTGCCTCGAGAATCCGAAGTGGGACCCAAACATTTATTGAAGACAATATGGAAGAGCCAAATCATTCTTTCACACAAGTTGGAGATAAGGTCGCCATTAATAAGCTGACAGGAAATAGATCTGCATCCGATTTGGAGAAGAATTGCCATCATTGTAATTTGGCCTTTCGATGAGCCTTTGGAATGGTTATTTGACACCATTTGTTATCTTGTGGGGGAAGCTCATAGAGCCCCTTGGGTATAAATATTTGTATTGTAAGAAAAGTAAAGGTTAGACCTCCATAGGTTAGCCAGGATAGAGTTAGCCAAAAGGAAAAATATGGTGAGTCGAGACTCAGTTACAACTCAGACTCCATCATTGTAAATTGGCATTCCACCATTAATAGAAAATGATAGTTTTTCCCGTTTTATCTTTATGTTCAATGAGTGTTGTGTGATGAATGTCTTTTGCATGCATTTGAGTTGTATATGAATGTTATAAATAGTCTGCAGGGATAGAGATACAGTTTTCTATCCAAGAGTATGTTGAATTAAGTTTGGTTCTCTAGGCTAAGTGCAAGAAGTGTGTGATAGAGCTAGAAAACTCTGTAAGTCGATGCAAGCAGTGCATATATGAACTCAGTGGAGTCAGAAGAGAAGCTGCCAGGAAGGCACACCAGATTAATTTATAGACTTAGGAAGAAATTTCAAGGCGGTTAAGTCCCTTGAAAATAAAGACTGTGTGGAGAGAGGAACAACTCAGAGTTACTAAACGCTCTGGAATACTTTGCCAGGAGGGAATTGAGCTTGTGTGAGAATACCTAGGAACTACACTTCTGAGGGTGTAGAAGAATCCCATAATTGTTGAGCATTCTGGTGAAGGAAGGCTTTGCAAGAAGTGCATCGACAAAGGAAAGGATATGCCTTAAAACCTTTCCGTAAGGATGAGGGAGAAGTCGTCGAAGAACTGAGCCAACGCAAGGAGTGTTTCTAAGGTGTTGATAAGTTCACCTTATAAGATCAAGAGAAAGGGCAAGAAAATTCTAGGAGGGAAAGAGGAGTTCGCAGAGGAAATTGAGGCCTTGGAGATTTTCAAGCCAAGCAAAGTCACAGGAGAGTTGCACATATTTTTGAGAGGAAAGCAGGGAGCCTTCGAGAACAACCAAAGTCTTGAAAGGAGAATTTGTGCTAAGTGTTCAAATAACTCGAGGAATTGATGAAGTCCCGAAGATGAAGAAGTCACCCATTGTCAAGGAGGAGACAGGTGGTAGAAGATTGAGAGATTTGGGAGCAGAAGATTTGAAAGGTTTGTTGGAAGAAAACAAGGATATTTTTGAAGTCGCGAAGAGCGATTTCAATTCAGGCCATTGGATCTAGAGGGAAGGTGGCAGAGGATCAACACAACATTGATTTGTAAGTTAGAAAAGAAGAGTCGAGAGGATGTTGGGATCATGAAGTTTGAACTCATGATTCGCTCACAACTGTTGATCGCGAAAGGAACGAAGACCGTAGATCGGGTCCCGACACATTCGTCGATTTAGAGATCGAGGAAATGGAGAAAGTAGTTCGTGGAAATCCCAAAATGTGGCATCACAAAGAGATTTGGCCCATGATCATAGTCCAAGTTCACATTAAGGGAGGAGCTTAGCATCAAGAGCTAAGGTCGTTGGCACAAGAGATAAGAGCGCTAAGGAAAGGGTCTGCAAGCATCCCATACTGGGTGCCGAGGAATTTAAAAAGGGCCTATGTCAAATAGAAATAGGTTTCATCTAGAGATGACAATTTATTCGACTCAACAATTTGAATGATCCTAGATCGAGAGGTCGTGCCAACCCAAAGGAGGGAAGGGGGTTGTCACCAAGACTGGTATTAGAGCACATTTTCATTTGTAGATTTCAGGCAAAGGGGGAGCTAGAGATGCTCTCAGTTGCATAGTGAGCAACAGGTTTTCCAGGAGGTCAGGTAGAAGGTGTGATGGTCATTAATGGTTGTAAACATGGTTGAGGAGAAGTCAAGTTATAGAAGACAAAAGTGGAGATGGACAAAGAGATCAGTGAAATCTGAGAGTAGATGAAGAAGCTTGCATTCATATGTAGCATGAGTCAAAGGTACATTGGAGGTACGAATGGCCTTTTAAGAGGACAACCAGATGGCGTGTTCAGAAGTTGTTGGCAAGGAGGAAACAACATATGTTAAAAATATAGTTGAGGCATGTTGAAAACCTCAATCATAAGGGAAAGATATCTGGAAAGAGTCTCATAGATTTCCAAGTGGGAAATGAGAAGGGATCAGTGGATCTCATAGACTGTCAGGTGGGAAGAGGAGACATCTATATTTCTAGGTGGGAAAGGGAGAAGAGGTGATCTTAGTGGGGAGTTCATTGACAGGTGAAGAGGAGGTAGGAGAGATACCTAACATAGATGGATATTCACGTAGAATTGTGAGTTGTGTGAATGAATATGCTGAGAAGTTACAAACTTCCATCATAAAGAAGGAGGATCGGAAGACTATTCTGATCATTGGAGGAGTCGAGATATTCCTAGAAAGCAGTCGAGGAGATTCTAGCATAGATGTTGCCGAGGCAAAAGAAGGATAGCCAACAGAGACTGTCATGGAGGAAACAAAACAACTACTGATGTTTGTCCCGATGGGAGGAGAAGAGCATTCAACAGAATCACTCGATGTTTTCAGCCAGGAAGTTGAACAAAATATGACTGTAGCACTGGAGCCTACAACAGAAGAGGAAGAAGATAGCATAGACTTTGCTGGTCTGTGTGAATAATCAGAATCTCTTAAGAGGAGAGTGGAAGTGCAAGGCATGCACATCCAACAGGTTAAGTTGGAAGAAGATGAAGGACTGGCAGGAGAAAATTTGTCAGGAGAAGTGGTCGCTGAATGATAGTTCGGTATGGACACTCTAGAGGTGAAGACTGTAGAAAAGTGGAAATCTAAGGCCACAAAGGAAGAATATGTCTTGGTAAATCAGTGTGATTTACCCATCGACAAGGAGGGATTGCAACAAGCTAGTTTGCAACAGAAGAACCAACTGATGGAGCAAATGGATGAGGTTATTGAGGAGATAAAAGAGTTGATGTCGAGGTTAGAAAAAAAATCGATCAGCAAGAGGAAGATGGGCAGCAAAATACCTGCATGAGTAGCGGGGATGATGCATCAATAGCAGTAGTGAGGCAGAGGAGCCTGAAGACAGATCCAAAGGAAAGTTTGGGATCCAAGTAGATTCCAACCACGTTGGAAATCTCATGAGCAGGAGCTCATGATTTTTTCCACTATGGAGTATGATGCAGGAGCATCGATCCATCTCAGCACGTGACAACTAATCAACACGTGTGGTGTGCATTCAAGGAAGGAGAGGCGCTACCCTCTCATTTTTTCCTCGAGAATATGAAGTGGGATCCAGACATTTATTGAAGACAAGATGGAAGAGCCAAATCATGCTTTCGCACAAGATGGAGATAAGGTCGCCATTAATAGGCTGACGGGAAATAGATTTGCATCCAATTTGGAGTAGAATTGCCATAATTGTAATTTGGCCTTTCGATGAGCCTTTGGAATGGTAATTTGAAACCATTTGTTAGCTTGCGGGGGAATCTCATAGAGATCCTCAGGTATAAATCTTTGTATTGTAAGAAAATTAGAGGTTAGACCGCCATAGCTTAGCTATAAGGAAAAATAGGATGAGTTGAGACTCAGTTGCAGCTCATACTCCATCATTGTAAATTGGCATTCCACCATTAATAGAAAATGACAATTTTTCCTGTTTTATCTTTCTGTTCAATGAGAGTTGTGTGATGAATGTCTTTTACATGGATTTGAGTTGTAGATGAATGTTATAAATAGTCTGTAGGGATAGAGATACGGTTTTCTATCCAAGAGTATGTTGAATTGAGTTTGGTTCTCTAGGCTAAGTGTAAGGATTGTGTAACAGAGATGGAAAAATCTGTAAGTCGATGCAAGGAGTGCATATCTGAACTCAATGGAGTCAGAAGAGAAGTTGTCAGGAGGGAACAACAAATTAATTTACAGACTTAGGGAGAAATTTCAAGGTGGTTAAATCTTTTGAAAATAAAGACTGTGTGGAGAGAGGCACAACTTAGAGTTACTCAAAACTATGGAATAATATGCCAGGAGGGCATTGAGCTTGCATGAGCATACCCAGGAACTACACTTATGAGGGTGTAGAAGAATTCCAGAATTGTTGAACATTCTGGTGAAGGAAGGATTTTCAAGAAGTGCATCGACAAAAAAAAGGAGATGCCTTAAAAATTTTTCGTAAGGTTGAGGCAGAAGCCATCGAAGAACTGAGATAGCGCAAGGAGTGCATCTAAGGTGTTGAGAAGTTCACCCAATAATCTCAGGAGGAAGGGTGAGAAACTGCCTAGAGGGAAAGAGGAGTTCGCAGAGGAACTTGAGGCCTTGGAGGTTTTCAAGCCAAGCAAAGTTGTAGGAGAGTTGCATAGGTTTCTGCAAGGAGAGTAGGGAGCCTTCGAGAAAAATTGATGTCTCAAAAGGAGAATTTGTGCAAGTGTGAAAAGAATTCGAGGACTTGCCGAAGTCCTGAAGATGAAGAAGTAACCCATTGTCAAGTAGGAGATAGGTGGCAGAAGATCAAGAGATTTGGGAGAAGAATCTTTAGAAGGTTTGCCGAAAGAAAACAAGGATCTTCGCGAAGTCCCGAAGAGCGGTTTCAATCCAGACCATTGGATCTTGAGGGATGCGTGGCATAGGATCAACGCAGCACTGATTCGTAATTCAGAAAAGTAGATTCGAGAGGAGGTCGGGCTCACAAATTCTGAACTCACGATTTGATCACAGTCATTGATCGTTAAAGGAATGAGGACCATAGATCAGGTTCCAACACATTCGTCGATTTAGAGATCGGGGAAACAGAGAAATTAGTTCGCAAAAGTCCTGAAGTGAGGGGTCACGAAGAGAGTTGGTCCACGGTATAAGTCTGAGGTCACATCAAGGGAGGATATTAGCATCAAGAGCTAAGGTCGTTGGCGCAAGATCTAAGATCTCTAAGGAACATGGATGATTTGAAGGATGGAAATTTATTTTAAAATGTAGAAACCTTGGCAAATCTTACTAATCCTTCATATGCCAACTATAAATGATTAGCGATATTTTTGTAAAAATATTCAAATTTCTAAGGATTTTATATAGTTTTTATAAAATTTTGGCGATTTTTAAGGTAAAATAATTTTATCTTATAGAATTTGGGCGAATCATTTTTAAAATAGTGAATCTCATTTTTGGAAAAACCATGGAAAATTAGCCCATGAGAGAAAGTTATCCCCTAAAATCATCCCTTCTAAGGAAAGGGTTTGCAGGCGTCCCATAGTGGGTGCCGAGGAATTTAAAAAGGGCATGTGTCAAATCAAAATAGGTTCCATCTAGAGCCGATGAGTTATTCAACTCGACGATTTGAATGATCCTAGATCGGGAGGTCGTTCCAGCCCAAAGGAGGGAAGGGGGTTGTCACCACTCTCTACCCCCCCTCTCCCTATCCCTGACTCTATTTTTCTTCCCCTCGCCCTCTCTCACACTCTCTTTCTTCCTCTCTTTGCATCCCTCCTCCCTACATTGCAAGGAAAGAAATGGCCTTGCCTAAACATGTTAATAACTATACCTAAACCTAGACATAGGAAAACCTAGACATGGAAATACTTGGAGCATGAACTAGACCTATACTATGGCCATGACATAGATCATGACATATACCTATACCTTTACCTAGACCACAACATAGAGCTAGAGCTATATTTAGACAATGACCCAGAGCTTGAGGTAGACCATGACCTAGACCACCACATAGAGCTAGATATAGATTTAGACGTTGACCTAAAGCTTGACATAGACCATGACATAGACCCCCCTAGTTCTATATAATCCTAGGAATAACTTATACTCCATCCTTAACTCTCTCTTCACTCAAGCCTTGAGTGCACTATGCATATACCTTGTGTACAACCCTTTCACCCACATCACCCACATCTTAGTTCTCTAACCATTACTATATCCTTGAAAACACTTTCAATCCTAACCTCTTTAGGCCTTAGTTGTCCCCATACCCCTATACATATTTATTCATAAATAGGTTTGGCGTATATTAAATGCTATATTCGTTGCATTAAGAGTGCACACATGCTCCTATGACTTGAATGAGTTGTAGTTGTTGGTATTTTATGCTCAGTAGGAATGCACACACGCTTTAATGTGCACACATTCTAGGAATGCACACACGTTCTTGCTAGGAACTGTTTGGTGCAAAGCACACCCCACCTCATCTATCTCATGGCCGACAAAAATCCACGACAACATCAGAAAAAAACAACCCGCACATACATGTTTTACTTATTTTAGTGTTCTTGTTAGATTCATAGATACTTTTGTGCTATTGCCAGACCATTGTAGGAAAATTTGGAAGACAACTTTGTCAAGTGCAATTGGAATTGTTGTTTGTATCTACTTGTGTCTTCTTGGAATTGGAAGACAAATTTTTCCAAGTGCAATTGGAATTTTTGTTTGTATCTTCTTGTGTCTTATTGGAATTGGAAAACAATTTTTTCCAAGTGCAATTGGAATTGTTGTTTGTATCTTCGTATGTCTTCTTAGAATTGGAAGACAAATTTGTCCAAGTGCAATTGGAATTGTTGTTTATATCTTCTTGTGTCTACTTGGAATTGGAAGAAAAATTTGTCCAAGTGAAATTGGAATTGTTGTTTGTATCTTCTTGTGTCTTCTTGGAATTACAAGACAAATTTTTCCAAGTACAATTGAAATTGTTGTTTGTATCTTATTGTGTCTTCTTGGAATTGAAAGACAAATTTGTCCAAGTGCAATCAGAATTGGAATTGTAACTAGAATTATTAGATGTGTCTTCTTTTGTAATACAAAAAAAAAAAATCATCACTTGGTTGTTCCTTATTACATAATACAAAGAAAACAATTTGGTGGGTGTTTGGAAGCCATTTTTTATATTTAAACATGGGGAATCACCAGATTCTAGAAAGAAATTCCTCGAGAAAAAATAAACCAATCAAAAAGGTAGAAGAAGAAAGAGAAAAATAAAATTTACATATGTCAAAGTATAGGCTTTAAGAAGAGGGAAATCCAATTTATAGCGGAATATATGCCGCTATTGTTTCTCCTCCATCACCAGAAGCAAAGCAAAAGAGTTCATTAGAGAGAAATACAAACAATATCTCATCAAGAATTTTTTTGGTGGATGACCAGATGATGGAGTATTTGCTTGGAGTTGATTATACAATGGATGAAATTAGAGAACAAAATAGTGTACAACATTATGGTGAAGAAGGTCATGTGGTGCAATCTCTTGTTGGACAGTCAAATGTTACAAAAACTAGACAATCCCATGTCCACTTTCCTCCCACAGTTGATCCATTAATTATTGAAGGGGAAAGAAATGAAACATTGTTAACTCCACAACATGGAGGTCAAGAGTGTTATAATATGGGTTGATCATCCCTGCTTAGATTGAGCACTGCGCGACGAAGAACTCTTAAATTCATTTGGGTTGATGAAAGTGGTCTAGAATAACTTGAAGGTAAGTTACCTAACTGTACTATTTTTTATCACTCTTATGAAATCATTCAAGAATATTTTGAACCAAAATCCAATGCTGCTAAATGTCAATTATTTTTATCTTTGTTAAAATCTAGAAGTTTGACTGCTGTTAGGATAATTTTAGGAATTAAAACAGTCAAAAGTGTAGAAAAAAGTCATCATGTTGTTAGAAACCTTGTAGATGTTTTTCAAAGAATTGGTAATAAGTGTCGTTCTAAAGATCATAATGCATCCTAACATGTCTTGTCCCAGTCAATTGTTAGCAAGATCACAAGAAAACATCGTTTTCTACAACAAACCTCTCACCTTTTAAAATTCAATTTCAAAACCCTTATAAAGTATTCTCATAGAGGAAATAGCCTCGATACAGGTGCCCTGACAGATTTGTGGGAATTCATTGAAAGGCTACCTCATTTTTACATGAAGTTAATTGGAGCAGTTAAGCGACTAGTTCAGGATTTCTAGAATGAGAACAAAAGGCCTTCTTCCAACCAAAACTATGTACTAAAATTGAGAAGGGAATCTAGGGACCATGTGTTGATATTATGGTAGCTGCGGGAGGTATTTAGCTCCATGTGTAAACCTAACAAGAATAGAATATTACGGGAAGTAAGAAGAAACCCTAATGAGTTGGCTAATAACCCTAGAAGACAAGTCGGCTCAAGACGATAATTTGTATTAGGTTATTAGCCTCCAAGAGAAGAAGTCGGCTAGAAGAAATAATATATATTGAGTAAATAGGTACCCAAAATGAGAAGTCAACCCAGGCAGTTAGCCAGAATTAGTATAAATATAGGAGGCAAGTCTTCATTCTGGCAGGCATTCTCAGAACTGTAGAGCTCACTTATGTGCACTACAGTTAGCTAGTTTGTGTGCAACATTGGAGGAGAGATGTCGTTGCAGCTACTGCAGCTAGCAAATTACGTTTTGGCTTGGACTATCTCTTGGTTATGGTTTGGAATATCTAATCAGCTCTTGTTTGGTGTGCTATCCTTGGAGAAAGGTGTGCTACCCTTTGTTTAGCTATCTAGCCTAGGTTTTGCTTCTAGAGTGATTCTCTGTCAAGGTTAAGGTGATCGAAGGGTGGCTTCGGCCTATGGTTGGGTGAAAATAGTGATATTGTTTATGGTAAAATGAGTACATCCATCATATTCTAACAATTTATGGGCCCACACTTCCTTCATTCAGTCTAACCGCTAGAAGGGAGCATAGCCATAAGGATATTAAGCTCATTGAAGAACTGTCGATAGGGTTTCTAGCAAGAGCAATCATCAAAGCACTACCGCTAGGGTTACTACTAGGTGCAGTTGTAGAAACCCTAACCCTCTCATTAAGGAACCTTAAGTGAATGGATTGACCTAATTTTTGGATATACCAGTGCACCCTAGCCTAGAGCATCTCCTCGTACTCTTAGCAAGCCAAGACGTCAAGTTTGATTTTTTGGTCAAATCTAGGGTTGACCAAGTCAAAGCATCCATGACTTACTCTATGAAGTCAGAAAACAAGTTATATGGAGCTTCTAACTTCAGAGCATGGAAGACAAGGATTGACCTCATCCTTTCCAAGAATAAAGTGATGGATATCGTGAAAGGAAAGATCATGGAACCATAGTTTGAAGAAGGAAAAGAGAAGGAACCGCAGAACGTTGTAGTTATGGAGAAGTTCAAAGACGGTGATATCAATGCCATGAGTATCATAGTGGACTCTATAAAAGACCACTTGATACCCTACATCTCCCATATTGACTCATCGAAGAAGATGTACGATGCCCTAACAAACCTCTTCTCAGTCAGAAACATTAGACAAGTAATGAGTCTGGAGAATGAGCTTCGTGACATGAAGATGAATGATGATGACAGCATAACATCATACTTTGTGAAAATATCTCAGTTAAGAGATCAAATACAAGCTATTGAAGAGATCATTTCATAGAAGGATTCGGTAAACATAGTACTCAATGGTCTTCCCAAGACATGGGATGCATTTTCCGCAAGCATGAACACAAGGAAGGAGTATCCTACATTTGAAGAACTTTGGACTTGTTGTGATCAAGAAGAATCAAGGATCAGTGCAAAAGAGAAACCTCAAAATAAGTACGATGATCAAGCCTTCATAATAAGATTCAAGAATTTCAGGAACAAAAGGAAGTTTGAAAGTGTTACACATCAAAATCACTCATTGCAATGATGGCTAGTGTTTCCATTACAAATATCACAAGTGTCGCATATTGGTTGCAAGTGTCGCAAACATTATCTTGTCTATGTCGTCTCTCTAACGACATTGTAAAAACACTTAAGACACCTCGAAGACTAGTCTTGAAGAAAAGAAATCAATTGATAAGGATTACAAGGCCTTTGCCACTGAAAAAGCCACTCAAAAGTCAAATTTGGAAGGGAGTGCTCCCCTACATACTGTTAGGGAGCACTGGCACTCTGTACTCTCTTCTAGGGGAGTGTTCCAACGCTCTGTGTCCCTTTTTGAGGGAGCGTTGGCCTTTTTTGGGAGAAATTTGGTTTGTTGGAGGGAATTAGGGAAGAATCCCCTCAATATCTGAAGGTGGTTGGATTCGAATCTGAGGTCGAGGCATGATATTAGGGGAGATCCACAACTGAAGGAGAGGAATCCTTAGCTTACCCCAAAGATCTCTCAAGTGGTTAGGCCTCTCCAAGCCTATATAAGGAGGCCTCCTCATGGTGAAAGCATAGATGGAGATTGAGAATTACACCAAACTTATGATCCCATAAGTGAGATGCCCTTGAAGCATAATTAGTGTATATTACTTGAGCAAAGGGGTTGGACAAGGAGATATGGAAGATGTTGTTGCACCTTAATCAAAGGATTGTAAGTACTCTTCATTTTTTCTCATTAATACATATACATGCTTGGCCTGTTTATTTCAAGTTTATGTTTGTTTCACATGAACTTGTCTTCAATAGATAGATCTTTGTTTGAGCTAATATCAGTAGAATAGGAAGCCTGTTGTATCTTTGTTTGTTCTACAGGACCTATCGAGGAGCTCAAGATTGGAGCTCATCTTGGACTTTGCGAGGACAAACGTCGTTAACAAGGTACACATCATTATTCTTCCTCTTCATATATTAGCTTAATTAGATCTAAAAAGGGATGTCAGTGTCCACATTAAGCACTTTTTTGTCTTGGCCTTAGGAGTCTACAAACCAAGAGGGAATCTGCTTGTCCACAGGAGGATTCACCTATAACAGAAATTGGTGAATCCACTGGGGAGGAGCTCTAATTTTTGTTTCCTTTCCTAGATATTGTTTTGGCCTTTTCCCACTCTTTGACCTCTCTCCACATCATGTTTCTAATTCTTACATCTAATTAATTGCCTCTTTCTTTCATCATTCTCACCCTGATTGACTGAGTTTGCTTGGAATTTTGACTTTTTGAGTATTTTTCTGAGTTTTGAGAGCCCATCGCTCCCCTTCCCTTGTTATCAGAGTGCTAGAACTCCCCATTGGCCTATCACAAAGCGTTGGAATGATCTGGTGCCCTTTACACCAGAGAGTTGCCCCTTTTCTGTGAGAATTGTTTTAGGATTTTTACTCTCTGAATTCATTTCTTGATTTTTGCATTGGCCCAGGAGTTTTACAATCTCATTTCATATTGATTTGGCCTTCAACACTTCATTTTCTAAGAATCAATCATCGTTTGTTTGGGATTTTGACATTTTCTTTCCTTGCCTTGAAGTCACTCTTTATCTTTGTTGATTTAGGGTTAACTTGTTTTTTTTTGCTCATTTATCTGACTGAGTAGAAGCCTTCGTGAGGAGATTCAAAGATCTATGCACCTTTCCATTTGATCTTTGAGGTCATCTTGTCCAATCTTTTTTCAATCTTTTTGAGTTTTTGGTGTTCTTTTTGCAAATTTTTGTCATATTTGTCTTTCTTGTTTTATCACAATGAGAGTGCACTGCTTATGTGTAATTTGCTTCTGATTGTCTGAACCTTGTTGAATTTTCAAACTACATGACATAGGAAGTTTTATATCAGATTGATTATCATTCACACATAAATCAAAAGGATAATTTTGTATGATTGTTTTTGGATTTTAGAAAGGATTTCTATGAGTTTTAGCATTACATTGGATTTGATTGAGAAATAAATTGATTGAGGATTCTTCATCTTACTACTTGACAGTGAAAATAATATCTTTCTCTTTCCCTTAAATAGGAATTCATTGAAAGAAAGGACTGATTATCATTTCTTATGCATTTTTTTGGGATTTGAGTCATAATACCATCAGTTTCATTATCATACACCCTTTGAGTAAAGAACAACTATAAAATTAACGCTAATTAAAATTTATCTAGAACATTTTGTTTTAGAATCTTCCACCAACATTAGACTAGGATTAGAACTTTGGATTAGGCAGTTAGTACAACTCTCCAAAGTATTCAAAACAAACATTAGCATCTTGCAATAGGGAGAGAAAAATCCAATTGTTGTATAGGCCTTCTGGGATCCCCCTCTCACACAGGGGTTACGCATGAGGTCGCATTCAGGAGAATTACAAAGATTATCCCTCCATGGTTCAACTTTTTGTAGTGTTTGGATCGTATATTGAGGGTTTTTCTTGAGGCTCAGCTAGTTTCATTTGGTCTCGGTGCTTAATGAACTCCGAATTCATTTAGGGTTCTCTGGATTTCTACTGGTCCGCTTGTCCTCAGTTCTCTTGACAGATTTCAGACTTGTTATCTTTCTCATATGTTCAAACCAGACTGTCGATTGTACCCGTCCAGGGGCTAACCGCGAGTTGGTGTCTTTAGTCGCCATAATCTTTAGGTACTTACATGAGGTGATGGTGAAGGTAAGTCTCATTGTACCTAGAACATACATTGGTCAAACTCACTCAGGCTCCTTGGAGGGTATATCCACAATTACTGCGTGGAAGCTTTCACCAAGGTGAAATTCCGTTAAGCATGTCACCATGTTAACTATTCCACTATATCCTAGCCCCTTCTTGACTTGATCACACGACATTGGATTTCATCACCAACTAGTATGATCATCGAGAGAATTTTTTGTTTGCTTGGTTTGATTCCTAGATTTGATTAGTGTATGTTGTTTCTTTGTCATTTGTTGGCCATAGATGTTTTCTATCGAATTTTTAATTCCACCAACATTGACCCTCCACATCATTCACATAGGGTACATGGCCTTCCCCCATAAAATATGGAATATTCTACCCCTTTACCCCCTCATTCTATGGAGGGCTCTCCTCAACAGAGCGAGGTCCACGATGTTATAACCTCACAGGAGGAAATTTCTACTTCTTTAGAAAATTTTTGGATTGTTATAGATCCTATGGAGGCTTTCCGTATTCCTGCGGGATATGAAAGTTGTTTTCTCCATATGAATTCAGTAGAAGAACTTGTTGTCATTGATCCTTCTGAAATCCCAACTTGGTCTCTTTCAAGCCCGCAATTCAGAGACCCACTTTGGACCGATATAATTCAAAGCCCACCTCACACGGTATGAGACCTTTATGGATTGGGAATAGGTTTCGATGTACCTGTTATATCTCAATTACCCATAACATATGTTACCTATACCGTACCTTTAGATCATTTTACTGGTATGATTTTCATTTCAACCACACCGTCCGTTGGTCCGAACATGTAGTTTGTTGGTCCAAGTTCCACTATTTCTCTCCAGATGGCCCATTCCACGATGGTCCCTTACATTGCGACTATTTCCACTAGTAATGTGGTGGTTATCCAATCTCCCATTGGTACACCACTTTCATCTAGGCCTTCTTCGTCACTTCCCCTTGGGTACAGAGCACTGAATCCTTCCATTGTCAACACTACCCAGGTTATACTCGGAAGCTCGATACCTTTACAACAACCTGAAGGAACTGGTCTTCGTGGCTTTAAGCCATCAAGTGGCACTGTTCAATCATTTACGTCTAGTTTCCAAATTCTAGGGAATCAACCTCATGTTGGGGGGAAACCTCCTTTCAGAGGGAAACCTTCGTTCGAGGGACAACCTCCTTTCGAAGGGCAACCTCCATTTGTAGGGAAACCTTTGTTTGGGGGGAAACCTCCATTTGGAGGGAAACCACACACTAGTGGGCAACCTCAAACTGGAGCCCATCATCAACCTTCTGGAAAAAATGCATCTACAACGCCCAATCCTTGGCACACTCCTTTTGCGGGAAAGCCACTATTCCCTGGGGGGAAATAGCCTCAAGGAAAACAACAACCTTATCCTCCTTATGGACAAAATGTCTATCCACTTTATGGACAAACCCATCAACTGAATTATAATTCTCATAACCCATCAGGTTATCCTCCGCTCCCAAATTTTTCTCAACCCTCTTTGAATCCTCTCTACTATGGTCAGCAACAACCGTATGCAAGAGGACCTACTAGTTACAATTATCCACCTAATCCAGTTTATAGTCCTACTGGTGTTCCTATGACACACCAGTATCACCCTCAAGTTAACTGACAACTACCGTTCCCTGCTACTCTAGATCTCCCAGACTTGTCTCAGTTGACCAATGGTCCTATATGTCATTGTCCTTTTTGGCCAGTGATTCTGCCTAAACTACCTTATGATATTCCAAAATTTGACGGTAAACCTGGAGAATACCCAAATAACCATGTGATGAATTTCCATTTATGGTGTTCATCGAACTCCTTAATGGACGACTCTATCCATTTATGTCTTTTCTAGCGAACACTTACGGGCTCAACAACCAAGTGGTATATCGAACTTCCATGCGGTTCTTTCCAAGATTTTAACTCCCTTGCCATGTCCTTTCTGACACACTTTAAACTACCCATTCGATATGAAATGGGTATCGACCTCTTGACCTCCCTTCATCAGACAAACTCCATGCATATCTCTGATCATATTCATGAGTGGAGACGATGATGAAGGTTGATCAAAGAAGTCATTCCTGACCATGCCACTACTGATCCGTCAAAACTTTCATCATCATCACATGCATATGGGGTTATTGGCTCTGTCAAAACACAATCTTCATCCCAGTCGACTGGAACAACTAATCGATTTGCTCTGGCATCCACCTCCAGTTTGACCATGCCCTCCTCTACTTCCCCCCAAACTCAAATATCTGAGGTGAATGCAGTTCAATCTTCCCCTTCACAACAAACTAGAGGTAAGAAGAAAACAAAGAACAAAACCAAAAAGAACAATAATGAACAACCCAAATCTCAAAAACCACCACTTGCTAACGAAAAGCAACCACAACGGAAGCCAAAATTCCCATGTCTTATTTGTGGTGATGATCACGACACTCGAGATTGTCCACATCGCAATGAAGTGGCCAAAATTTTCAAAGGGAATTCCCAATCCGCTGTGCTTACTCAGCCTTTTCCTCAACAACAATCTATGGTTGCTCAAACCCCCTCTCCAGGGGGTAGTTCCTGCCACCCTTCTCATGATGAAGCCTCAACAAGTGCCCATATCTATCTCTTCAATGGGATTGATTTGACCACTCTCTCTATGACTTATGACACTCTAGTTAAACCTGACAACGAAAAAGTCATTAATGGTACTTTACCAGATCCATCACCATCCTCTGTTAGTCCTCCGTTAGTTAGTCCTCTGTCCGAACTACTTTAGATTGAGAAACCTGCGTTCGAATCTATCTTATGCCCTCCTAAGAGAACTATCCATATATCTACCTTTAATTCTAGTTCACGTGCTACCCAAAACTACAACATTGTTGAAGATCTGGCACAAGCACCATGTGTTATGTCTACGTTAGAAGTTCTACAACACTACCCTAGTCAACATAGAATGCTCTTGGCCACTATTAGCGCTTCTGATCCCGAGTCGTCCAACACTATCATGTTTAACCTAGATAATTTCTTGCCTTGACTCTCTCATCAACTTGCTTTCCAAGTTGATGTTGTTGTTCATAATCAACAAATCCACATCACTATCTTGGATGAGGGAGCCTCTACTTGTGTCATGTCTTTAGCTTGCTGGAAAATCTTGAAATCGCTTGCACTTAACAAATCCCCAATGATGCTACATGCATTCGATGGATGTCGTTTTCATCCCCATGGACTTTTGCAGTCCCTGTTTGTCCAATTGGGTGGAAAATCCATCTCTTTTGATGTCGAGGTGGTCGATGCTCCCCTCGATTACAACTTATTGCTTGGAATAAGTTGGTTCTATGCTATGTCTATTGTTGCTTCGTCAGTATTTCGATGTGTGAAATTTCCTTATCAAGGCAAAATTGTCACCCTTGATCAGTTAGATTTCTATACACTTGACGCTCGCACTCCTGCTACCAACAATATTCCCTTTCTGGGAGATCACAAGATCACGTATGAAAGCATTGGTGTTGGCTTGTTGAAAGAATATAGCCTTATGGGTACCTTCCCTACACCACTTCCACCCACCACACATCATGTTTCCACAATCAATATGATTTCGACTACGCTTTACCAATCCTTGGAATCATCTAACCCTTGGATTGTACCTAGTCCATTGGAATTCTATGCACTAGGTGACACCATGCCACTTAGTCCAGTTGAAACCTCATACGTTGCCATCCAATCCACCTCTCCCTCCTTGGATGACCAACATCTCTTGGCACCCGACACTTACTCGATGCCATCGTGGTTAAATTCCTTGGCATTTGCGCTCGACTACATTTCCCAATTTTTTCCTTCTGATGAATCAATAATGGAAATGATTCGAATTGAAGACATACCTTGGGATGATAGCCATCATCGATCCTCTTTTCTTCCACCTCTTGAAGAAATCCAAGAAGATATACATTCTATCTTCCCCCCTGATGTTGTCCAATTTCCCCAATCACCTATACTTACACAAGATGTTATTTCTGAAGGGAATTTAGGAAACATTACCTCTACAGTCGAAATAGATATTTCGATCAAGGTATCGTAGAAAATATTAATCTTGGTGTTAATTGTACACCTGAGGAAGTGGTTTCCTATACTGCTTTGTTTAAATAATTTCACGATGTCTTCGCTTGGAGCTATGAAGAGATGCCAGGGATCGATCCTTCGATCATTGTGCATGAGATTAAAACCTACCTAGTTGTAAAACTTGTTCAACATAAACTCTACTCGGTCTATTTTAAGAAGACTGTGACTATTAAGGCAGAAGTTGAGAAATTATTGAAATATGGCTTCATCTATCCTATCCCTTTGACAGAATGGGTTTCGAACATTATTCCGGTTACTAAGAAGAAAGGAACCATTTGTGTCTATGTTGATTATAGGGACCTCAATAAGGCTTGTCCAAAAGACAACTACCCTATGCCCTTTATCGACCAGATCATTGATAATTGCACTAGTAGCATAATTTTCTCTTTCATGGATGGTTTCTCAGGGTATAACCAAATTGAAATTTCATCGTCTGATCAACATAAGACAACCTTCATATTCCCTTGGGTAACTTTTGCCTGTCAGAAGCTACCATTTGGCCTTAAAAATGCTAGTGCTACATTCCAACAAGCCATGTCCTACACTTTCCACGATATCAAACATATTGCAGAACCTTACCTCGACGACTTACCTGCCCACTCATCTAATCGATCAGACCATTTTGGTCATCTACGGGCTATTTTTATTCGATTTTGGTTCTACCGTATTCGTTTGAACCCACATAAGTGTATTTTTTCTATTGAATCAGACCGACTCCTCGGCTTCGTTGTTTCCAAGGACGGGATTCGGGTGGATCCCTTAAAAATTAAGGCTATCTTGGCTTTACCTCCACCTAACAATCTTACACAACTCAAAAGTTTGCAGGGGAAAGAAAACTTTCTTCGTCATTTCATTTGTAACTATGTTGATATTACAAAAGAATTTATGCACTTGTTACAAAAAGACACCCCTTTTGTTTGGGATGACACTGATGAACACTCATTTACTGCTCTTAAGATGCATTAACCAACGCTCCTTTTTTACATCCTCCGAATTACACAAAGGACTATATCCTTTACTTAGTAGCCTCCACTTCCACTATTTCCATGGTGTTAGTTCAAGAGGACCCTAACGGCGAGGAACACATGATATATTATTTGAGCAAAAGTCTATCTGGTCTAGAGCTCAGATATTCACATGTTGAAAAGTTGGCTATGGCAGCCATCATCGTTGTCTAGAGATTTTGTCACTACATTTTGCTATGCATGACCATGGTTATTACAGACTTGAACCCCATGTACCACATTTTGACACGTCAAGTTCTTGGGGGAAAATATTCAAAATGGATCATTATCCTTCAGGAATTCGATCTTGAGTTCACTAAATCCAAAGCTAAAAAGTCCCTGGTGTTTGCAAAGCTTATTTGCGACTTTACCCGTGCTAATGAAGATATTGAGCTAAGAGATTCTCTTCCAAAAGAAACTTTGTTTCTCATTATCACACCCGATCTGTGGTATGGAGATATTCTTCTTTATCTCCAGACCCAACGTTTTTAGCTCGATATCTCTCATGAAGAATGTCATCGTATCCACCACCATTCTCGTCATTACCTTATTATTGACGACACTTTATACTGTCGTGGAATTGACACTATCCTGTGACATTGTCTAACTCATGAAGAGGTTGAACGCGTGCTTAATGAATGTCACCTTGGAGCGTGTGGTGGTCATCTTTCTAGGATGGCTACCGCTCAGAAATTTTTACGTGCCCACTACTTTTGGCCCTCAATTTTCAAAGATTGTATTGAGGCAGTCAAAAAATGTCCACCCTGCCAAGTTTTTCACAAAAAGGCACGAACCCACCCTGCTCCACTGCATCCCATTGTTTCCATCGACCCCTTTTCCAAATGGGGCATTGATTTCATGCAATGCAATCCTACTGAAGTTGGGGGGCACGATTATATAATCGTTGTCATCGATTACTTTACAAAATGGGCTAAGGATATGCCTACCTTTCTGAATGATGGTCATACTGCAACTCTTTTTCTTTTTAACCACATCATCACTCATTTTGGTGTTCCACACGCCATTGTCACTGATCATGGTTCACACTTTAAAAACCAGATGATGAGTGAGTTGCATGCCAAGTTGGGTTTTCGCCATGAGAACTCATCCCCGTACTATCCTCAAGTGAATGGACAAGTTGAAGCCATCAACAAAGTCCTCAAAACCATGATCCAACAGATGGTAGGGGACAATAAGACATCTTGGCATCTAAAACTTGTCTCCTCTCTCTGGGCCTACCGGACCTCAGTAAAAAATGCTACTGGTTTCACTCCTTTCCAGCTATTATATGGCATAGAAGTTGTTTTACTAATCAAGTGTGAAATTCCTTCGTTAAAACTCAAAGTGGAATTCCTACCCCACACTTCTGCTGAATAAGAATGTTTCTTACACTTGACTAAGTTGGTTGAAACATGTTGTTATGCTTCTCTTACCAATGAGACATATCAAAAATGAATCGAGAATCAATACAACAAGTCTGTCCATCCTCACACTTTTACAGAAGGAGACCTAGTCCTCGTTTATGACCAAGCTCATGACAAGTTAGGGATGGGTAAGTTAGAACCTCTATGGCATGGTCCTTACACAGTAAAACATGTTCTACATAGAGGCACCTACGAGTTAGTGGACTATGATGGAATCTCCTTGGGTGAGCCTCAGAATGGGCTTTACCTAAATAATTACTATGCATAGAACATCTAGCATACATGCTTTGTACACTATTGTATTTTTATTTTGGTGTGTCTTTTTCTTTTGCGTGCTCAATTTTTTGCCTTAGCCTCTTATACTATGTCTTGTGTTTTCATGCGTAGATGACATCTTCCTTTCCCATCTTTGTCGGGTTTGTGGATGGTGCTAGTTGACACACCCAAAACGTCTTGGGTCATTTACCACTTTGACGAGTTGGTGAGTTTCGGAGGTATTTGCTTAGGATCAGAAACTAATAACATGGTAGAATATCATGTTGTCATCAAAATTTTAACCAAAACATCCTCTCTAGGCATTTCTCTCATGATTGTCAATCTAGACTCTCAACTCGTGGTCTGTCAACTCAATTGAATCTACACCATTCGCAATCCTGTCCTGCTACGTCTCCACCTATGAGTTCATCGTCTTGAACAAACATTTGATTTTATCGAATACCGACACATACCAAGAGAACTCAGTACCATTTTAGATTTGTTAGCAAATTAAATTATGGATAGATATCTCACACATAGATAAGTTTTCATAAAGGAAATGAATCACATCACATATCATCATGTAAATTAAAACA
>CBVK0102416598.1:0-23757 GCA_900067695.1 Picea abies | reverse complement strand
GTATACCTATGATACAGGTGAAAGGAAAAGATCTACGAAGAGTGCAGAGACGAGAGACTGAAATCTCAGGTTTGAGGAAGAACTATGAAAAAGAGTATAATCTGATCACATGAAATAGAGACTAACAGTTTGTTTGGTTTTGTAAAGAATGAAATAATGGGAGAAGGAGAGTAACCCTCGTCCCTATCTATTATGGTACCAGGAGAAGGAGAGTAACCTTCATCCCTATATATTACGGTGTCGAGAGGAGAGTAACCTTCATCCCTATCTATTATGGTGCTAGGAGAAGGAGAATAACCTTCGTCCCTATCTATTACTGTATCGGGAAAAGAAGACTAACATTTGTCCCTATCTATTACATTGTTAGGAGAAGGAGAGTAACCTTCATCCCTATATATTACGGTGCCAAGAGAAGGAGAGTAACCTTCGTCGCTATCTATTATGGTATTGGGAGAAGGAGAGTAACATTCGTCCCTATATATTACGGTGTCGGGAGAAGGAGAGTAACCTTCATCCCTATCTATTATGGTGCCAGGAGAAGGAGAGTAACCTTCGTCCCTAACTTTAGCTGAGTCGGAAGGATGTCGAGCTGTAAAAGCATGAAAAATGGTTATTGTTGATCCATGAGAACCTTGTGGTAAGCCATGATCACCTAGAATATGTTTTTTTGAGGTAACACAAGCTGGAGGGACGCCTCGCCAGAGCAAGTCTGAGGGACACCTCGACTTTAAGGCTCGATAGAGTCTCTGGAATTATTTATGTGCGAGAAAACCTTGGCAAGGCAAGATGGATTACCCGAGGGACTGTATAATAGAGAAAGGGATGCCTAAGCATGGGCCTGAAGGGTGAGTGACCGCAAGGAAGAGGAGACCATGATAGTTCTTGTAAAATATTGGGATCATGCACACGATGGGTAGTTCTTCCTATGCGAGAAAACCTTGGCAAGGCAATATGGATCACCCGAGGGACTGTATAGCAGAGAAGGGGATGCATGAGCCTGGGCTTGGAAAGTGAGTGACCGCAAGGAAGATGAAACCTTGATAGTTCTTCTAAACTATTGATGGGAATAATGCACCCAATGGGTATGTCAAGGAAAAACAATGAGCCTGGATAACAAAACAACCATGTGGATACAAATCCACAAACTGCACAGATAATCATTGTGCTAAGATTATGAAATTTTCCTAGAAATTTTATGTAATGTTTTCGCATAAGACTATGATTAACGTGCATGCTTTCCAAGAATTATTGAAAGCAGGTGACCAATATTTAAGGTTTGAAAAAGGACCTAACCAAGGAAGAAGGATCAGGATTTCTGAAACAGCTGAATGAGAAAGGCATGACAGGTTTTTTTGAGAAAGAACACTGAGGACGGTGTTCCTTTAAGGGGGAGGGAATATGCACCCAATGGGTATGTCAAGGAAAAACAATGAGCCTGGATAACAAAACAACCATGTGGATACAAATCCACAAACTGCACAGATAATCATTGTGCTAAGATTATGAAATTTTCCTAGAAATTTTATGTAATGTTTTCGCATAAGACTATGATTAACGTGCATGCTTTCCAAGAATTATTGAAAGCAGGTGACCAATATTTAAGGTTTGAAAAAGGACCTAACCAAGGAAGAAGGATCAGGATTTCTGAAACAGCTGAATGAGAAAGGCATGACAGGTTTTTTTGAGAAAGAACACTGAGGACGGTGTTCCTTTAAGGGGGAGGGAATTGTAACACCCTTGTTTCCCCCAGCTTGTAATTAATCATAAAATAGGATTAACATGCTAAGGCATGTGGACAATGTAAATGTATTATTGTTAAACTGCCCATAATTAACTGTTGGGGGGTGAAGCCTTGAAGTACGAGCCATGATATTTATAGAGGAAAGAAATCAGTTAATAAAGAAAGGACCATTGGTTGAATCATCAACCAACCCCATGAATGGAAGCATTTTCAGGTTGCAGGATGTCAGCTCGAAGTACCACAGAGACCTGCAGACCCGAGATTCCTTCTGATAGAAGGAACAGGACATGTCAGAAACCTTCCAGAGGAGGGAAGGTAAGATACATACAGAGACAGCAAGAGAGGAGACACAGGATGAGAGAACAAGCTCGTAAGGGAGATGTGTGAACCCAAAGGAAGTGTTGAGAACATGACCTGAAGGACCCGAATGCGAGCTTGATGTTGAGGAAGCATATGATAAACCTCGCAGGGTCATTGTGATAGAGAGAGTTTCTCGGAGAGATGGCATAAATTCCCTAGTGATATCATGGATTAGCATGAGGGTGGCCAGAGTGCTAAGAATGAATTCCTCTGAGCCTGTGGTTGGGTGCAAAGGTGCACACCCACAGTTAGTTGGTTGGATGCAACTTGTAATAGATAAGTATTATCATACCCTATGAAATTAAGTTGTAATTATGTAATGAAATGGAATATATTGTGAATGACCCAAGGATGTGTATGTTTTATTAATGGTTATACTGTATCTCTTTACTCTTGTTTGAATTGTGTATTTAAGTGATTATGGATTGGACGTGTTTTGTATTCGTAAATTCTTGGGCCCTGTGGTGGCTTAAGCTAGATCCACGAACTGTGAGTTCGTCGACCTTGGGCACAGTTTCATGTACGCATGTCGACACTCCTAGTCATTTTGAGTCCCTTGCAGGAGGGAATCTGTTAAATCTCAGGAGAGATAGTGAATGCATGCACAGGCTCTCTGTGAGGCAGGAAGAGACCGAGAATACCTTAAGTTCTAGATTTGAGGAATGAGCGTAAGGGGTGCGCAGAAGGATTCTTCCAAGTGTTAAGTTCAAGATGTAGAGTGCAAAAATCTTAAGCCTTTCAGAGATAACAAATATAAGAAATAACAACGAG
Organism: Picea abies; assembly: GCA_900067695.1. Taxonomy (NCBI): domain Eukaryota; kingdom Viridiplantae; phylum Streptophyta; class Pinopsida; order Pinales; family Pinaceae; genus Picea; species Picea abies. Next base: position 20,885 of record CBVK0102416598.1, on the reverse strand, counting down.
GTTGAAGTATCCAACCAAGGGAAGGTCCCTTTGTTTGGAAGATGAACGGATGAAATATGTTCGGAAAGAGCCATGATCTGATGTGACCGTTGGATACGGGAAAGAGTGTGGGAGTTAACCCTGGATTCATTTGGACTTCATGAGTTCATAAAACTGAGAGAATTTGTCATGAGGGAGGTAAAATCCCTGAAGTTTTGAAGTCCCGAGGTTAAGTCTAAACCTTAGATCTGAGGCTACCTGACAACCGTCACGACCGCCATATCTGGGAGGTAGACAATAGTCAAGTTACCAAAACTACCCATGACTTAAGAACCTAATATTGGACATGTTATTTCATGGCCGCAATCAACCAATGTCGTTTATCTATTCAAGAATGGAATATCAATGACTAGGATTAGACAAGAGTCGAGCGAGCACTTCTCAGATTGCGGAGGTGGGACACCACAATCACTGTGATTCATCGATCTATGAATGGAGATCGAGGGTGGGGAATCATTGTGGAGTGTGAAGTAGAAAGTAGCAGATGTGCTAGTCCACGGCCCGCAATTTACCAATGTCATTGATCTCATCAGGCTGGAAGATCAACGAATCTGGTTAAGACCAATTAGTTGAGCGAGCACTTTCCAAATTGCGGAGGTCAAACTCTTTTATAAAGAGCACGCATGTTGGAGCCCTACAATTTCTGTGAACCATCGATTGTTGTTAACCTTCGATCTGAGTTTGAAGAGATCCCTAAAATGCAAGGAATGCATGGGAAGGAAAAATATTCAACGTGATCAAGCTCAGAAGAAATAGCACTTTTAGGCGTGTAGACGAATTCCAAGAGACGGACATGTAGGAGGAGAAAAGGTCGAGGCCTTTGAACACTTAGAAAATATTCTAAGTCAGAAGAGATCAAGAATCTCATGAGGAGGAATGACAAGGCGTAATTATGTGGACTCTAGGTAAAGATCTGAAGTAGATCATGTCCATCGACCGACAGGAGATACATGTCGACAGATCGGAGTCTTCGAGGAAAACTACTTCGGAGGTTTCCAAGTGAGGAGTGTGACAAACTCATGAAGTCCCGAAGGCCAAAGAAGATTACAACCGTCCATTACAGAGGGGAACATTGAAAAAATCCATGAAGTTCAAGTGAAAGCACTCCAGGAGAAACGAGTGCATAGGATTCTGAAACTCCCAAAGCTCAAAGAGTCAAAGAACTGAAGAGAATCTGGACCATCAGATCCATAGGGTACATGGAGAAATATCGTGAACTCCGGGTGAAAGTACTCTAGGATAAAACAAAGAAGTAAAGTTGGAAATCACCGAACCCCGAATAGTCGAAGTAGCTGGGAGCCATCGATCTGCGAGAGGACACATGTCATCAGACGCGGACTCCAGATAAAATTCTCTGGGAGAAGTAGAGCATGGAGAAACTGAGATTTGAAATCATCGAATATTGAAGTACTGAAGTGGACGGTAGTCATTAATTTGAAAGTGGACGCATGGCTCCAGATCTAGAACTCTGGGTATGGTGCACTCCAGAGGAAAGCAGAGGGTGAAAGTGTCGAAGTCCGGAAGGATATCTCGATCATTGATCGAGGAGGAGCTCGAAGGACCGTTGATCTGGTATTGGTTGAAAAGTGTCGAAGTCTCGAAGAGGACCAGGGTCGTTGATTTGGGGAGGAAAGGTGTCAAAAGATATGACACTCTGGAGGGATTCACTCCAGATATTTCTATTTATGGAGAGAGGATATAGACCATTGATGGGAGTAGAAGCGTGGAAATGGATCATGGACTCTAGAGAAATATTTTTGAGAGTTTCAATTGAGACTTGAGACTCTCGAAGTCCAGAGAGCCGGAGATCTGAAGTAAATCTCAATCGTCTGATCACCCAAAGTAGATCTCAGTCGTCAGATCATCTAAATTAAATCTCAATCTTTGGATCATCCAAGGTGAATCTGAACCGTATGATCCAGAAGAGACATGGTGTAGATCGAAGGATTCCAAGTAAAGTCCCAAACTAATTCATAGCCATCAGATCAAGAGGACAGGTTGCATAAATCTGTAGATTTCAGGTAAAGACCCAAAGCAAGCCTCAACCTTCCGATTCAAGTGGACACGTGGCAGGAATCCACTTAATTCAAGGGGAAGTGAAGTTTGATATTTGAGATCTCAGAAATCTGGAGACCTGAAGGAAATCTCGACCGTTGATCGAGAAAAGGGCCACAGGACCGTTGATCTAGTTGAAAGGTCAAACCCCCGAAGCAAAGGTAGAGCCGTTGATTAAGAAGGACAGGTTTTTGCAAATCATAGACTCTGGAAGATTGACGTACAAAAGAAAGGAAAGTTTGATACTTGAGAATTTTGAAGTCCGGAATTCTAAAACAAATCACAGTCGTTGATTTGAAGGAGGTCAGATCTGATCCGCAGATTTGAAAGGGATAGATCTGAGTCATCATTTCAGAGGCACCATCAATATCGTGAGATCGACAATACCATACCATTGCGGGGATCAGAGAGAGTGAACTTTAAAAATTGAAGGTGGGACACAGTCCAAACCACGGTTTTGAAGAAAGGATACATGGAGGCTCGAGGAGAATTGTGGGACGAAAGGTATTTTGGTTTCAAACCACCTTTGGCCGCACCCACAATTGTGTGTTTGTGTGAGGTTATTTCCCAAGCTCACCTCAAGGAGGGGCTAATTCCCAAACTCACAAATTCCACAAGCACGAAAGGAAGTTCGTGGGTGCCATTAGAACGGCACCAGGAAGTCAAAAGGGTCTGTTTTTATTACAGAATGAGACCATCAAGGTCTCAAAGATTCGTTGTCTCTAGAATTGGAGATCCTTGACCGGGAGGTCGGGCTAGTTCGTCGACTTTCCAAATTAGAAACCATGGATGGAGAATCTATCCTTTAAGAAAAGCGAAAAAAAATTATGCTCTGTCATGGGTGTGTTACAATGTCTCACACAACTATAATCATGAACAAAAACCCCCATTAATCCCCCTCTCTTGTCAAATCATAGCACTCCGTTACTCTAGTCCTTACCCGTCTATAGTCAATGGTGTATTTTATTTTATTATTTTCAATGTACAATGTTTACATATTACATTGCTTGACCCATGACCATTCATAATACTTATAAATATGCAATGCTACGTTGAGGATCAAATTGGAGTGTCACAATCCCCTCCCCTTACTATTTTCACTATCCTCAGTGCACATCACCCTACAAGTGTATATGTATACATATAAAATATTACATTACAAAACTTGATAATTTCGCAATTTAATGACTCTTGAAACAATTCCAACCAGTAATCTCGTGTTCCCCTCAGCCTACACAACCCAAGGAAGTGCAACCCCTTCTTTGTATCATAGTCCCTCAATTTGTCCTACTTCCCTTCCAAGACCCCAAAATATATTGGGCAGGAAGTATCAGAGTTGTGACTCTAGGAACTCTAGCTACACCAAAATGGAGTCTTTATACATATGTGTACAAATGTACATTCATATTCCCTCAGAATCTTCAAAATGTTGTGGGTACTCTTCCCACAAGACCTCTTCATGCTCCCATTTGGCACCTTCAGGATCATAGTAGGTCCATTGAACCTTTACCTAGTCAATGGCTTAGTTCCTAAGCACTTTGAATTTTTAGTCTAGCATGCTTACTAGCTCCACCTGAAATCCCCCTTCATGCTCCACATAGATCATAGTCCAATCAATTAGATGGTTAGGATCAAGCACATACTTCTTTAATAAAGACACGTGAAACACATTATGAACTCTTTTGGATGTATGAAATGAAAGCATATATGAAATTGGGCCTATCCTCTCTAGAAGCTCAAACAACCCATGATATCTTACTACCAACTTCAAGCAAGTTCCCAATTTTAGTGAGCTCCTTTTTTCCTTCACTTTCGAAAAAACATGCTCACCCACTCCAAATTCCTTGTGTGCTCTACATTTGTTGGCATAGCTATTTTTCCTATCATGTGTAGTCTTTAAATTATGCTTTATTTTTACCATCTTCTCTTCAATTTCCCTTATCAATTCTAGCCCAATGATGGCTCTATCTATGGGGTTATCCCAACTCATTGATGTGTTGCATTTTCTTCCATAAAAGGATTCAAACGAGCTCATCTTCAATGGTGCCTAATACCCATTATTATAAGTAAACTCAAGCAAATGAAGATGGTCATCCCACTTGTAAGGCTGGTCCATATACATTCTTAACATATCTTCAATTATTTGGTTGACCCTCTTTGTATTCCCATCTAATTTTGGATTATATGCGGTATTGAAATTCATAATTGTCCCAATTCCTTTTAACAAACCTTTCCAAAAATTAGATGTAAACTTGGTATCTCTATCGGATACAATTTCCTTGGGTGCACCATGTATCCTAGCAATTTATTTCATATAAATTTATGGAATGATGGCTTCCTTATGTGTCATATTGACTGGAATAAAATGTGCAACCTTCGTAATCTTTTCCACCGCTACCATGATGGAATCATGTTTCCTTTTTTTTCTGTGTAACTTTGTAATGAAATATATGGTAACGGTATCCCATTTCCACTTAGGAATGGGTAATGGTTGTAGTAACCCTCATGGATGTTTGTGTTCAACTTTTACCTTTTCACATTCCATGCATCTAGCAACAAAATCAGCCATGTCTTTCTTCATTCCAAGCCAATAATATTGGCATCTTATAGATGTAATTATTTTTTGATATCTTGCATGTCTAGTGTATGGCACATTGTGCATTTCTTTTAAAATTAAATTTCTAAATTTTAGAGAATTAGGAACATAAACTTTATTCTTGTACAAGAAAATTCCATCCTCTTCCATTTTGAAATCTTTATATTTCTGCTATACATGACTTTATTGTAAGCTTTCTTTAATTTGTACATAGTGTTGGTTTGTTGTTACAACTTCCAATTTTTTGTCATTTATATCTGAATTGTATATGCTAATGGTTGTAGCATGCATTTCATGCACCCTTTTGATGAGTTCATCATCCACTTTATTTTCGTTTCACTTAATGTGCTTGATGTCAAAGTCATATTCACTGAGAAATTCCAGCCATCTAGTTGGTCTGGCATGCAATGTTGGTTGTCCAAATAAACATTTCAAACCATTATGGTCTATCCTCAAATTAATTTTTTTTCCCATGAGACAATGTCTCCACATTAGGATTGAATAAACAATGGTTGCAAGTTCTAAATCATGAGTAGCATAATTTCTCTCATGTTCCTTCAAATTTCTTGACTCATAGTAAATTACATGCCCATTTTGGGTAAAGACTCCACCAAGACATTTTTTACATGCATCGGTGCACACAACACAATTCTCATTTGGATATACAATCTTTAAAATAGGTTCACTAGTCAATAAATATTTCAAGTGCCAAAAATTCTCTTCACACTTGGTAGTCCATTCAAACTTTATTCATTTATTTTGCAATGAAGTAATTGAGTGTGCAATCTTGGAGAAACCTGCAATGAATCTCTTGTAGTAACTAGCTAGACCCGTAAATGATCTAACTTATGAAATATTCTTTATTGTTTCCCAACTTCTGATTTCTTCAATTTTTTTGGATCCACTGTTATGACATCCTCTAAAGCAATGTGGCCCAAATAATGGACATGGTTTTTATAAAAAGTGAACTTGTTTAGCTTGGCATGAAATTGGTGTTCTCTCAACACATGTTTCACCATTCTCAAATGTTTATCATGCTCCTCCTCTGTCTTCGAATAGATAATAATATCATCCAAGAAGACAATAACAAATTTGTCTATGTAATCTTTGAACACTCCATTCATTAAACATATAAAAGTAGTCGGTGCATTTGTGAACCCAAATGGCACCAATACAAACTCATAATGACTATACCTTATCTGAAAGGTTGTCTTGATAATATCTTCTTCTCATTTATTACTTGATGATAACCTAATATCAAGTTAATCTTGGAAAATATCCTTGCTTCCTTCAATTGATCAAAAATATCATCAATCCTTGGCAAAGGATACTTGTTCTTTATTGTAACCTTATTCAGTTGTCAAAAGTCAATACATAACCTCAGAGTTCCATCTTTTTTTTTCACAAAAACTATTTGGGCACCCCTAGGAAAAACACTTGGGTGTATTACCCCTTTTTAAACTCTTTTAGTTATGATGTGCTCATTTTGTAGGGATTCTTGGACATTGGCGCAACTCCAGGAATCAAATCAATAGAGAAGTCAATGTCTCTCTTTGGTGGCAATCCTAGAAATTCTCCAAACACATCTTCTTATTCCTACAAGATTGGATAGTCTTCAAGATTTGGCACTTCATCCTTCGTCGGCTCTTCCATACAGGATGGATATATCTGACACCCTTTTCAAAAACTTATTTTCAGCTGCAATGTTGAACTATCTCTAATAGATATGGGCCTTGGAATACCTTGAATTGTCCTTGAATTGTCCTTGAATTCCCTTCCTCCTCAAGACATGTGAAATCATTTTTGTATCAACCTAAGACATCATGATGTTTTTCCAACCAAACCATGCCAATCAAGAAACCATATGACCCAAGTGGTATTATGTTCAAATTTTCCTTAGTGTTGAATCCATTCATATTTACCAGGATTTAACAAGATTATTGATTCTTCTCTTGGTTTTGGTGGCTAGCTGAACCAACCAATACTTTTCATGCTTACATCTCTTCAATTTAAAATTTTCAACCACATTAGGATCTATATAGATATGACTAGCTCCATAATCAATCAAAATAGATATGGGTTGATTATAAATCTTACCTTCCACCTCAATCATGTGGGATTAATAGTCTACTTGTTTATTGTACAAGGATTCATAACTCCTTGGAATTCTCTTGACCATGTCTTCCACTATATCAACTTATTGAAGGTTATGCACAGTCCTCATCCTATCTTATTTATGAGAACAATCCTTAAACATGTGGTCTACCTCACATCCCCAACACTTTACAGACTGCAAGCTTGGCCTTTTCCCCAAGGAATATATCATAGTAGGTTCATTTTGTGCATGTTACCCTTGTATATATGACTATGAACTGTTCTTGAAAAAAGGAGGCTTGAATCCTTTCTTCCTCCAATCCATCTTTCATTTCTTTTTTTCATCCCAAGATTTTTGAAAGGATGGTATTCCCTTATTCTACTCATAAAGATACTTTGCTTTTCTTATGGATTCTTCCAATGTTTTGGGCTCATAAAACTTAATTTTATCACTTTAGAAATAAGGTATCCCACTCAAAAATATTTATATTTTAACCTTCTCATTCTTTATGAAGCCAACATACCTCAACAATTCAAGGAACCTCCTCTCATACTCATCCATCGTCATGCTTCCAAGCTTTCGTTTAAATACCTCTTTCACATTCTTGTCATAATAATGTTCTGACAAGTATTTATTCTGAAAATACTTTTTGAACTGCCTCCATGAGATCGTTTCTCATCAATGTGCTTAACATGCTTAAGTTGGTCCCTCCACATTGATGATTTTCCTTGAAAATGGTAGGTTGCAATTCTAGCTTCTACATTTGATGAATAATTGTGCAATTGGAAATATTTTCTCATTCCCAACAACCATGTTTTTGCATCTTCATATTTCTTATGATCACCATCAAAAGTAGGAGGCTTAATCTTACTAAGCTCTCCTTGCAAATCATCTACCTCGAACCTCCTTCTTTGTTTTCTAATAAGGGACACACTTGGGTGGATCTCTAATCTTTAACATGAATATGCTCTTCTAGTAGAGTGTCCTAGTGAATGATGATGTATACTAACACTCCATAATTGTTGAGATCCCCCATGGTCATCTCTCCTATCATGACATCTAGATGCTTCCACTTGCCTAGAATTGGCTACTTGTTTTGTACCAAAACCTTTATTGACTTACCTCTACAACATATTCAAACTTTGTATCAACTCCTCTTAATCTCTTATCATCCTTTCATTTTATTCTCTAAAAATATACACTTATTTCTGCAAGATTCTCATAGTCTCAACCAGCTCCACAGGCTCTACTTTGCTTCTATGTCCATTGGACCCATTCTCTTCATTTCCCAGGATAATATGTAAACATATGATTCCATCCTCATTGTTGCAATATCTCAAGGAATCCTCCATATATTTAGTTCTCGTGTAGGAACCAATTATGTTCTTCCTGTACCTCTAATTCTACAAAAATGTGTATGCAACAATTACTATTATTATAAATATTGTAAACTAGTTCATTAATTAGGCTATATGTCCTTCTTCATATGAATTTAAGAAGAAAATAAATGTACTAATAAAAAATATGATGCTTTAGAAATAATGTCTTATGAATCATATTTCCAGTGGTTATACCCATGCCTCATTTTGAGTTATAGGATAAAAGTTATAGCTTTCTAAATTTGTCATTTCTACTTAATCATGCAATGTTGAAATATAGTAATTGCAAAGAGTATTCCATTTATTATTGATTCATTATTAAATAGATCAATCCCCTTTTGTGGATTGATCATGTCGGTCATTGTAATTGACTAAATCCCCTTTTGCGGATTGGTAAAACCCTAATTATATAATGTAAATTAAGAAGTCGGCCCCATACCCAATTAAAGTGGTTTTAGCCACTAAGAAGACAAGTCGGCCCTGCCCAGTGAAGAGACAACTTTCCAACGCCTTCCAGCTAGTATAAATAAAGGAGGTCAATGCCTCATTTGTACACTCACTCAATTTGCACATCCAGTGTACAAGTTTGGTAGCTACAGTTGGGAGAAGAAGGAAGAAAGAGGTGCATTTCTCAGTGTTGGATATTCTCTAGTGTATTGGTTATTGTATTGGCATTGTATTGGTTATCTATATTAAGGAAGTTTTTGCTGGGTTTTCTCCCCCATGAGGGTCTCCCAGGATAAATGTTGTGTATCTTGTGATTGTGTTTCTCTCAGTGATTCTATCTATGCTAAGGTTATCTAGTAAATTGAAAATAAACCTAATAATAGATCAAAAATTAACATGGTATCAGAGCTAAGCAGAAGAGAGCATCTTTCATTGGATAAAGACAAACCTCATTATTGTCATACAAGAAAATTAGGGCTTTTGTTTAAGAGGAATATCGGCCTAAAAACCATCTAGAAAAGTGTGCCCTAGCCTAGGAAACTCTTTGGCACCTTAAGCGCACCTTTTTAGTGCTCAAATACTCTAAAAAGTCAAACCCTTGTTTTGACTGGTACTAGAAAACCAGAACCAGTACCAGAAGTACCAGTCCAGATTTCTGAAAGCTCAGTTTCAAGGGGTAAAATTTGGATTTTCAGAAATCTGATTGTGCCAGCTTACTCGCCTCAGATCAGTGCATCTAGCCCCTCAATCAGAACTTCAAAATTTGAAGTTTGAAAAATTAGGGTTTCCTCATAAAACCCTAACTTGCAGTTGTAGTTTCAGAATCAGTTGCAGTATCAATTTCAGTTGTAGTATCAGTTGAAGTATCAGTTGCAGTACCAGTTTCAGTCACCCTTAAATTTTTTAAGAGATGGTAATTATTACCATTGTTGCCATATGGTGCCACTACCTGCAAATACTATCAAAGGTATGTATTCACATATGTTTAAATTGTTAAGCTTTAAAGGGTATTTGCAGGAGAAGGGATCTATTGCCATATATCTAGAAGAATCTCAATATCCAACACATTCAGAGGAATAATGCAACCTAGGTTTGATTATTCTGATATGCATCTATTTTTTATGACATTATTTTGATCTAGGTTGCATGTTGAAGCTATGACTATCATACTAACCTTTGGTCAAAATTTAAGTCAAATTATTATATTTATTAAAGTTGAGATCATAGAGTTTATTCTCTAACCCAACCTTCTGTTATGATAGCATATTGTCTTAGTACAGAAGATAGGTTGAATAAAGAACTTGTCATCTTCAGTGAAGGAGACTTGGAAGAAAATAAACAAACTCATTTTGGAGATCAAGACTTTGGGTTTCAGGTTTGATTAATTAAGTTGATAAGATTCAAAGGTGCACGTGACAATTTGATAACTACCCCTCTACAAGTAAACACTATAGTTGAGGTAACAGTCTTTGAAAAGTATTATACTTGGTAGCATGTGAGCATATTGAGATAAATGCTTAATGTAATCATTTACCAGATACAACTAACATCTCCTCTAGGAGAAATTTCTTGTGTTGGTTCTAGGTTACCATGGAGGAATGTTTTCTCACAAAACTAGAAGAGTGTTGACCTGATTTCGTATTGTATTTCTTACTTTTGATCTTTGTTTCAGACAGGTCACAAATGATAGCTCTAAAGGAGATACGGTGACGATTATTCATGCTATTGTTTTATTCACTATTATCAAAAGGGTATTATTCTTGCTTGTTGTTTTGTTGACCTTGTTCTAGGTCATAGGTAATAACCCTGAGGAAGCTATAGTGAAGGTTGTGGAAGGAAATATATTAGATGAGACATGAAGCAGACTATGTACATGACCATATACATTCATGTACCAAAGAATATGAGGAAGAAGCTATATTTTGAGATCTAGAGTATCTCATATGGAGATTGATTGTAAGGAGCATAAGGCTCCAAAAATGACTGAACATTAGAACAAGAACTCACAATAGACTTGGTCAAAGGATAATGAAGCCATCTTGAGAGGAAGCAGAACTTGTTTGAAGTCTGACTCAACCTTTCATATTTAGACTTGGTATTCAACACTAATTATACCCTGTAAGAGATGATGAAGTCCTTGTAGACTCAGAAGAAATCAAGAGTAAGCCTCATCTCAAAAAGGATCAAATGAAGAGACAACTTCCAGGACTGGGAGATAGATGCCAAGAGAATACTAGATCGTAGCGTCAGAAACTTCTAGGAGATATGAAATCTCCTAGGAAGATTCCCTCATTTTAGTGACAGAGAAGGAAGTCAGTTAGAAAGACTAGGATACGGATTCTTCCATGAGACTAGAAGAGAAGTCAGTATTGACTTCCAAGATTGATTTAAATAGATCAATCATGTTAAAGATGTACAAATCCTGATGTGTGTCCAGAGGATTCTCCTAGAAAGAGGGAGAAGACTATGATGAGAGACTTACTCTGGTAATTGAAGAAATAGTTCTATTATTTATGAAGACAACCAGAACAACCATGATTCATATATAGTATGATATGCAGGGGGAGAAATCCCCATATTTAAAATTGAGTGGAAGTTGGTGCATTAAATTAGTTGGGTCATGGAGACATGACTACAATAAAATATAGAGTTACCTCCATGAACGAAGAAGATATATCTTCAGTATCAGTTATTGAGCCACTCTCAGTTTCAGATGAAGTTGTTGTCGTGATAGAATAAGAGGAGTTACTCTCATATTTTAGCAGCCACAGTGAGGATGAAGCAGTCATTCTCAGCCTCGGAGCAGCTGCAGGTGTAGATTCCTAGTTCCAGAAGGAACAGTTGTAGAAAGAGGAGAGGACATACTCTTAAGCAGTGAGATAGATCGTGCTTTGCAGAGAGCACATAGAGCTAGCACATGATTGTGCAAATTGAGTTGCAGATGAGCAAGTGTACCAGATTGGTACAATGTAATGTGAAAATTTAGCTTGAAGTTGAATATAGAAATACTCAGGTCTACAAGTTGAATAAGGATCTGTATAGATTGAAGCAAACTCATATAGCTTGATATGGCAGAATTGACAGTTTCTTGAAGAGCTTGGGCCTTACCAAGAGTAAATTTGATAATAACATCTACCTCAAGGTTATGAATGATGAGTCAATGATGTTACTGCTATGTGTAGATGATGTATTCTTGATGAGATGAATAAAATCTCATCACATATTGTGGAAGAAGCTCGCTACAAAATTTGATGAAAGACCTAATGCTTTATCTCTTAGGTCTTGAATTTTAGCAGAGCCCGGAGAATATTTTCCTTAACCAAGGGAAGTATGAAGTTGAAATAATGAATAGGTTTAACATGTTGGAATGTAAATCCATGTACACACCCATGGAAATGAATTTGAAGCTCCTGGTAGAAGCCCCGTCATAATTAGTTTATGCTACTTTGTACAGACAGATTATTGGTTCGTTGATGTATCTAACGAATACCAGACCGAATATATGTTTTGTTGTGACCACCTTTGAGTCAGTATTTGATCGAACCCAGACGTATTCACCTTGATGATTCAAAACACGTGATGAGAGACCTTAGGGGTACATTGGATTTTGGTCTCTGTTATACTAGAAATCGTGACTTCATATTGTATGGATATACTGATTCAGATTAGCTAGAAGTGTTTCTGATAGAAATGTCACTTTAGGATGTTGTTTCAGTCTGGGGTTAGCCATGACTTCATGGCAGAGTAGAAAGCAATCCAGTATTGCTCCTAGCATGATAGAAGCATAGTATATTTCAGCATGTTCCGCTAGTTGTGAAGCCATATGGCTTCAGATGTTGTTGACAGATCTATTTGATCTAGAGATGGAAGCCATCGTGATCCTATGTGATAACCAAATTTGTATAAAAATAATGTGTTCCGTGATAATTCGAAGAAAATAGAGATCTAGTATCACTTCATTCATGATATGATGTAGAGAGGAGCTATAAAGCTCCAATATGTTGGCACAGATGACCAGGTTGTAGACCAAGCCTTTGTCTCATGTAAAGTTTAAATACTTTCGAGACAAGTTTGGTATAGTCCAAAATGACCTCCCTCGAAAGGGGGAGTAGTGTCGATGATACTATGGTAACCTGACCAATAGCGGGTTGCTCAGTTAGTATTTTATATCCTAGGGGACTTATCATCTCTGGAAATATCCCGAAGGTCCGTAAGGACGGGCTATCAGAGTACTTGTGCATGTATATGCTAGCTTTGGTCAATAGTGGTAGCTCCGTTAGGATTTTATATCCTAGGGAATCTTTTTATTCCTAAGCAGATCCTTTGGATCTGTCAGAGTACCACAAGATGTTGTGATGCCAGCGTAGTGCTGAAGATTTTTAGCTTCGTGTTGATGTTGTTGATGCCAGCCTAGTGCTAAAGATTTCCAGCTTCATGTTGATGTTGTTGATGCCAGCTTTGTGTTGAAGATTTCCAACTTCATGTTGATGATGTTGATGCCAGCCTCGTTGTTGGGCCACTAAACTATCATTATTTCTACCATTTCTTGACACATATTTCATCCATTTCTAGCATAATTTATAACGTCATTTATCATAATTTATCATATAATTCCATTTTATAATTATTTATGCTCTTGTGGGTAAATAATATTTGTTCTCCTTTATTTTTAATAAATTGAAGATTATTATGCATGATTTTTCTAATAATGGTTTATTAATGAATTTTTTATAAAATCACTCATGATTTTAGCCTCCAAGATCTCTTCCAGATTGCAAAATTGATTTTCAGTTTATAATCAAATATTCCAACTCAAAAATTCACTGGAATAAGAAGTGAGTTTTTCGTTGGATGTTTTGGGAAACTAAAGAAGAATCTTGAAAATCCGAGCCATGGGTTTTGTGCAGAACGGACCAATTCATCTTCCCAATGAGCACCATATCAAAATTCGATCTATATTGAGAGAAACGGAAGGTTCTTTAAAGATGATTTTTTCATATTTGTTGTTGTGGTCGTTTTCTAAATTCTTCCAATTGCAATGCCAGACTCGACTTGTTTCAGTTGAATGATGATGGAGAGATCTTCCATATTTGATATTGTTTATTCAGATTATGTAATCAATCCAAAATTGTAATAGGAAATCATTTTGAAATCCATTTAGTTGTAATTTTTCTTTCCCCTCTGTGTATTTAAATGAAAACATATTAGAGGGAGAGAGGGGAGAGAACTCTGGAATTGATGGAAAATTATTGAATTTGAGGTAAAGCTAAGAACTTCATTTTGGTGTAATTATTTCTCTCATATATTTTAATGAAGGAAGATGTCCATTGAGTTTTGCATCTATTATTTGTAATTTAATTTGAATTATTTTCAAGGAAGAACTGACTCTTTGGAAGGTGGGCCCACTGCCTTGAACGAGGTGATGCCTTGAACATCGAAACTAGTTTAGTTGTGTGCTTGCTTCTTTGAATTTCAATTTATGTTCCTTAAAGAAAATTTCATTTTCTTCAAGTAATTTGTTGGCTACTGTATTTTCCAGATTTGATAGTTCCTACAATTTCTAGATTTCATTTAATTTATTTCTCTAGATTAGCATTTGAATTTTGTTGGGTACAATAAGTTAAATTTCCAATTCAGCAAGGCGTTGTTTACTTTAGTGTTGATTCAAGTTGTGTGATTAGCATAAGTCTTATTTCCTGTCACTTGATTTATGTTTCTTAAATTTAGTATTGATATTTAAGTCTTGCAATTTATTTCTTGTTGAATGAGCTTGATAGTGTAGAACATAATCATGTAGGACCAGTGTTAGTCGTGGGTAGTTTATTGCATATATTTTGTAGACTTCCTTGAAAGAAAAAAACGTTACTCGGTTGATAGTTAATGTACAGGTGATTAGTTGTTTCATTATTAAGCAATTAATTGTCCCCAACACACCTGTTGAAGATTTCCATCTTCATGTTGATGTTGTTGTGATGTCATCCTCATGCTGAAGATTTCCAGCTTTGTGTTGATGTTGTTGAGATGCCAGCTTCGTGTTGAATATTTCCAACTTCATGTTGATGTTGTTGTGATGCCATCCCCATGCTGAATATTTCTAGCTTTGTGTTGATGTTATTGAGATTCCAGCTTCGTGTTGAATATTTCCAGCCTAGTGTTGATGTTGATGATGCTCCAGCACTCATGTTGTGATATTGTTGTTGTTGATGTCGTATCAGCCTTGTGTTTTTATTTATGATGATGATTTATTAGTGTTATACTAATCCATGTTGATGTAGATTATGATGATGCCACTTGATATTCTTGCTGAAGATGATGATGATGATGATGCCACTTCAGCTTCTTACTAAAGATGATGATAATGGTGCCACTTCAGCTTCTTGTTGAAGGTGATGATGATGGTTTTATTTCAGCTTTCATGTTGAATATGATGATGTTAATTTAGCCTCATGCTAAAGATGTTGATGATATTAATTTAGTCTCATGTTAAAGAAGATAATGATGTTACTTTAGCCTCACGCCAAAGATGATGATGATGATACTTTATCCTCATGCTGATGAGGATGATGATGCTACTCCATCTCCATGATGTGAACGATGATGATGAGAAAAAATTATGATGATTTATAGATGTGAAAGTTAGTGTTCCAGATGTTTTTTATGTTGTTTCCCTCTCTCTCTCATGATGATGTTGTATTGAGTTGTTTCTGTAGAATACCCTTCTTGTTAAGGGGGAGTGTTTAAATATTGTAACTACAAAGAGTATTATATTTATTATTGAGTCATTATTAAATAGATCAATCCCCTTTTGTGGATTGATCATGTCAGAAATTGTAATTGACCAAATCCCTTTTTGTGGATTGGTCAAACCCTAAATATATCATCTAAATTAAGAAGTTGGCCCCAGGCCCAATTAAAGTGGTTTTAGCCACTAAGAAGACAAGTCGGCCCTACCCAATGAAGAGACACCTTTCCAAATGCTTCCATTAAGTATAAATAAAGGAGTTCAGTGCCTCATTTGTACACTCACTCAATTCTCTCATCCAGTGTGAAATTTTGGCAGCTACAGTTGGGAGAAGAAGGAAGAGAGAGGTGCATTTCTCAGTGTTGGATATTCTCTAGTGTTTTGGTTATTGTCTTGGAATTGTATTGGCTATCTATATTAAGGAAGTTTTTGTTGGGTTTTCTCCCCCATGAGGGTTTCCCATGATAAATGGTGTGTATCTTGTGATTGTGTTTCTCTTAGTGATCCTATCTATTATCACTCTCTAATTTCCAGAGGTTGTTGAGGGGTAGAAGAAATTGACAGAGGTAACTATCAAAACCGCTTTTGAATACGGGATCTAGCCCTGCCAGCTTTAGAGAGGGATCTCTCTGTAAGATTTAGATTTGTTTAAGTTTTTAAATGTTAGGCTAGTTATGACAGTCTGATTTTTTTTGTTTGTTTGTAATAGTTGGCTGAAAGAATGCTTAATTTTCGATTGGGATATGAGGTCTGTATTAAAGATGAGGATCAAATTCAGATTTTTATGAGGTTTCCTTCACAGGGCAGGGTAGTAAAATTGTTGTATCTATTGATATTAAATGAGATGCATAAGACATAACAAGAGGGGAAAGTCCACTAAGCAGAGGAGTAGTCAAGAGTTCATTTACTCAATTTCAGATGAAAATGTATAGATCATTGAAATACCAAAGACAGAGTATACAAGATAAATTACGTTCTATTGACTTCCTTTTAATGATTAGAATTTGAAATAAATAAATGATCACAGAGAATAAGAAAACATTCAACAAAGAGAGAGAGAGATCACCAACAATTTGACACAAGAATCTTGTGAATAAGCCTGTTTTATTACTAGTCGATCCTTTGAAAAAATTACACAATAGCTCCTGGGTGCAAAAATCAACCCTCAATACTTCGAAGGAAGAAGTATTTATACAACTATTTAGATCAGATCCTGTCATAAATGACTAGGATATTATGGAGGAAATATCTAACTAATTAGATCTCAAATTATAAAATATAGGAATTTTGTTGATTTATTCAAATCCTTGGTGTTGATTTTGTGGAAAGTGGTTGGTGATTCGTATCTTTGACTTTGGTTGGCTTCTCCATGCTGAATCGAACCTCAAAATTGTTTTCACTCAAGTAAAGAGCATAGATCTTCCCATCTCTTTTTACCAGGGATGGAAACCTTGAGTAACTTTTTGTATATCTCATCCATTTCTTTATACTTGGCAAAAGTGGGCTTGGTGATGAAGATGTGTTTTATCTCATGTTGGATACTTAGGTCCAACTTTAATGTCTCTAGGAAATCTTTACCAGTAATGCTTCCCTGTATCCCTGCAAACTTGGAACTTTCCTTTGCCACTGCACTGATTTTTTGTTTGTAATCTGACAGAGTGATTAGCTTGTCATTGAGTACTAATAGTCCAGGAAGACCTTTCTTATGTAGTACTTCAATCTTGTTGAAAAATCTATGCACTCCAATGTCCATCACCTGAGCCTTCTCTTCTAGCTACAACATCAATCCTTTCTTGGTCAGGACCTTCTTGATCTCAAGGATGTTCTTTGTCCTATCTTCAATTTCCATTTCTTCTAACTCCTACTTGTTTTTGGAGTTTAGGAATATGATGAGTTCAATGGCCTCTGTAGGTATTTCTCCTAGCTCTTCTTTGATTTTTCCAATTGCTTCTCTGGCCTTCTGTAACAATTCATGTTGTTCAAATATGATCTATATGGAAGGCCAGATTTCTACCATAGACTTGTTGATATCCACCCAGATGTTTTCCTTAGCTTGGGCTAAGGTCTTTTCCATGACAGTCTCTTTTTGTAGTTGTTGTAGTTGTTGACTAAGCCTTTGAGAATTATGAATTTATGCATGGTGACTAGCCTGGAACATATAATTTAGATCTTGGAGGTTTTTTAATTCTTCTTGCAGTTTTCTGATCACCTCCCCTTGGAGGGACATATCTTCCATAGACTTCAAAAGTTTCTCAGATGCATCTGAAACTTGTAATGGAAGTTCTGATGGAATCTATGTTGATGTGTCTTCTTATGTTGTTCTAATTTCTATTAGAGGGACTGCCTCCAGTGGAATAATAGCCATTTGTATGCTTTTTTCTTTCTCCTTTATTAGTTTATCCATTTCTTCTTCCATCTCTCTTACCTATGAATTATGATCCATGATAATCTTCAACATTTCCTCTGTGTGGCCTTCAGCTTCAGCCACCTCTTTTGCTTGTGAATCTTCTATAGCTGGAAGATTTAGTTTATTTCTCAAGGATGTTATATCAGCATTCTTATTCGTCAATAATTCCTCAACTGCCTTGACATTTGATGGGTCATACCCAATCTTCAACACCATTTCTTCTAGTGATTTGATCTTGTTGTCCTTGTCCAAAGAAGAGATTTTCACCAGCTTCAATTGGGACTAAATGTTATTCAGAGACACCTGCAATTTTGAAGCAAACAATGAGGTGTTTTTCAAGGTGGGGAATATCATCTCCCTTTTTTTCCTGTGCATGTCCATTTGGTCCATTGGATGGACGTCCTTCACATCAAACTTAAAGGAAGTCTTATTGTATTCAGCAGCTATCTTGGGATGAGGAACTTGTGCTTGCAGGAATTCCATGTGCATTCTTCCTTTCTCTGTTTCAAATGCTGACAGCAGTCTGTGTTGAGCAATGGAGGTCTGCTTCCATAAATGAGCATATGTGTTGTTGTTGAGGAGTTCATTCTTCTGTTCGATCTGTTTGTACTTGTCAAAGATATTTGATTATGTTTTCTCATGAGATGATTCAGCTGACAGAGTAGTGTTTGTTTTTTAGATGACGATGTGGACACCATGAACTGACAGTCTAAAAAGGTTTAGGAATGTGGTCCCTCCATGACTATGGTGAACTGCATTTCTCCTTCTTTGAGAAGGTCTAGTGTGTGGTTGGTTTTGGCCCTTTTTCTAAAGACTTGGAAGTCTTCATTTGATACATCTGTGACTGGAGGGGAAACTTTTTCCTTTTTATCTTTTATGTTTGTATTTGAGGTGTTTTGGTATGTGAAGCAGTGACAGGGAGACGTTGTTCTTTTGTTTCCATCAATGTGTTATCTTTCCATTCTTTCCGGTTCATATACATTTCCACCTATGGCTTATGTATGTGAGCATAAAGAGTGCTCCTTTGTTTGACTCTGAGTTCTGAGATGACACCAAATGGGTCATAATTCCATGTGAAACTTTGAGTGAAACTCATCTGTTTCAAGAGGTTGTATGCCTCTTCTCCTACAACTCTGTTGTCACATATGAAGGGGCCAATTTGGGTATTGATTCTGAGTTGTTTTTTCTTCTTGACTGAAACAAAATGGATATCATCAAAGTTCGCCATATGCCTGATGTATTCCAGTGAAAAAATCCTTATAGGGAGATATTTTTACACTCTGTATGGTGGCAGCTCGCATCCATACACTCTTATCTCAGTGTGGTTTTGATATAAATACCAATCTCTTGTTTTGGCTAAATCAGAGAGGTGAAGGATTCTCTTAATTTCTTCATTGATCCTTGGCTTTGTGTTGTTGTTAAGCATGCAACCCATTGAGTGATAAAAATCATCTATGAAATCCTTGAAGTTGAATTCAGTTGAATTTTTCTGCACTAGTGAGGTCCATGAGGTCATTGATTGTGCATTTCCTTCCTAGTCCAATTTATGAAAAGCACATGGAAACCTGTCTAAATGAAAAAACAAGAACAAATACACTAGCACTGAGGAATATATGAACATTCCTTTTGTTGAAAACCTAAAAAACTAATCATGTATGTTATCATCCAGAAACTGACTGAAATCAAATTGACTCATGGCTCTTTCTTCTGTGGAAAAAATGGACAAAAAACCTAAGATAGGTTCATCTACCCATTCATATGAGAAGTATCCTAACAGGTAACAAAGAATGGAAATGATCTAGTTGGCCCTGATAGAGAAGATGGAGGATTGATAGGGAGTATTTTTCTTGGGCAATTGAGTGCCTTCTGGTAGAAAAATCTCGAAAATCTGGGCTCTTTGGGGGAAGGAGAGCTTCTGGTAGAGGTCGTTCAGGGCTTCGATAGAAAATGGGATTGCAGGGTCATTTTTTGGGATTTGAAGCATCTAGTTAATGGATTCGAAGGTAATGGTGAACAGGGTTTCGCCAGAAGAGGAAACGATGGCCCTTTGTCTGGGAAGATAATGAGCTCAGCACTTCAAACTGAATTCAGGGAAGTGGAAGTTCTGAGGGAACATGTACAAAGGAAAATTAGACTCCCAGAGTCCAATTTCGTCTCTTTCATCCAGGAAGATATATTTTAGCCAAAAGTGAAATTCGAAGAATTCTAATTCACACTTCAGCTCTGTGATCTTGTAATCGTTATCTGTCAGGGGGATGTCATCCAGGTCAACAAGAGGGGGAAGAATCGGATTCTCATACATTTCAGCTGATTTGGATTTGGGGGCCATGACTAACAAAGTTTTAATTTGGATTGATGCCAGACTGTAATTACCTGGGTTAATGTTGCATGTTGACAGTGAACCGTTGTGGCAGTTGCCTTTGGTGTGGTGTCCATAGTGTATGCATCAGCAAATAGTGTTACAGGGTGAAGAAATGGGGTTTTACAATGCAATGGAGGTGTACATTATGGCATGGGGTGATGACAGGGAGATTAACAGTTATGGGGAGGGCATTGATTAGCTAATAGGTATGCGGGATGTGATGTGCGACAGGTGAGTGGTATTGGATAGTGGTTTGGCAGGATTTGTTGATTAAGGTTGGTTGTCATTTATGTCAACCCTTGAAGAAAGATCCATAGCACAAAGGTTTGGGTAATGGACCCAATAGTGTTTGATGTAAATATGACTCATTATTGTTTTGATAAGAAGTAAATATGGATGAACTCCAAAGTGGTCCCCTTATGGTGAAAGCCCTCACGAGAAGACGCTTTGTGGAGTAAGAGAACCCATGATTAATTATGGAATAATGAGATGAAAGTAAGTGAATTTGTCAAGGAAAATATCCTATATGGATAGTTCTTGTCATGTCATTTCCAGTGGTATGTGGAATGTCACATAATTCCTCACGGTTAGAGAGTTATGGCCATGAGAAATTGGAGACCCCGGGTTTGGGTAATGGACCCAAGTTTGTTTGATAGGTAATGGTATGAGTTATGATATATTTTAAGATAATACTATTCTATATGGATAGTACATCTCATGCATTTTTTAGTGGTATGTAGAACGTCACATAACTCCTCACGGT
>CBVK0102416571.1:0-15609 GCA_900067695.1 Picea abies | reverse complement strand
CATTCTCTATGTGTCTCTAGGTCGACTTACCCTTTTCTTCACTTAGGGTTTATGTGGGCCCCCTTTCCACATGAGATCTCAGCCATTAGATCTCTTACTAGATCAATGGCTGGGACTTAATCACTCATTGAGCTAGCCTACGATTTCACCTTTTTCTTTAGTGAGAAAACTGTTCCTCACTATATACTTTAACAAGCTTATCTCTTCAATAAGAACAGATCTACAACAATAGATCTGTACTCCTGAGAAGACCAGATTTAGTGCTTAAGGAGTTGTTTTCAAGGGTTAAACTACATCAAATCTTGCCCTTATCCAAAGAGACAATTAGTGCATGAATGGGAAGTAATTTTCCACTCCAGATATACTTGCATATGGTCGAATCAGCAGGATAAACTTGGCAGTTCGGGACAGCAATTTAAGAAGATTGAGTTTAGAATCAGCGCATGCATATTTGGTGACTTATTGTGAGCAGATCTAAATTTAGCATAAATGGCTGAGCTAGTATCATGAAGATAAGATGCGATGGTTCTATAATGGCCAGGGTTGCGGTGATTCGGTGATGAACTCAGCATACCCAATCAAAAAGAATAGGACAAATACAGTGAGAGTTTAATCTGAGAATAGATGTTTGATCTAAGCCCTAGTTGCAGTGCTGATTGAAGGATGAAAATAGAATGGATTACGAGATGTTTAAGATAGAAGATTGTGTCTTCAAGATAGTGTAGTCTTTGGGACAAAATAAATAGTCTTGTTCGAGTTAACTAGTTAATAATGGTCATCTAGATTATAGACTTAGGCATATTAATAAAGTCACTTATTGACTTTAATCTAAATCATATAGTGTTGTATTAATGACTTAAATAATATTTAAGTTATTTTAAGGTTCATGCACCAAGAGATTATGCACTTAGGGTTTTTGTCATTCCTTCTTTTACTGTAAAAGGATATGTGCTCTATTCATTTCATAATCTAAGAGGTATTTTTCTCTTTCGAGTTCTCTTGTGTTCTTGGTTTCTTTGTGTTTGGTTTCTTTTTGTTATATGGTGTCAGAGCCATGGCGAGGGGAAGTCAAAGTGGATGAATTCCTAGGGACTGTATGGATCAGTGACGGACAAGACATTGTTGTTCAATACACACCAAGAAATTGAAGAGCTTTCGGGGAAATGAAGCTAAGTATATTTTGTTTGCAGTTTTTAAGCCAAGTTTGATTTTTTGAAAAAAAGAGAAATACTAGGGTCATTTTTCTGGAATTAAAAGACAGATTAAGTTCTTTTTTGCATGATTTAAAGCTAGGTCTAGTTTTTTGAGAATTAAAAAAAATGAGGGAAGGAAAGAGCAAATTTCTCTTCTATTTTTTTGTTTGTTTAATCCAGCAGATCTAATGTTTTTCAAGCTATATCTGAAGCAGATCTGATCTAAGTGTTTTTCAGCAAATCTAAAAGTTTTTCAGCTAGATCTGAAGCAGATCTAAGCGTATTTCAGTAGATCTGATATCTTTTCAGTGTAGATCTGAAGCAGACCTAAGTGTTTTTCAATAGACTTAAGAGTTTTTCATCTAGATCTGAAGCAGATCTAAGAGAGTTTTTCAGCTAGATTTGAATGTTTTTTTAGCAGATCTGTGTGCATTTTTCAGCAGATTTATGAGTTTTCCAGTGAGAAATATTTGCTTGTATTTCTTTAATCTTCAGTTTGGGGAAGGAAACACTGCAGTTTTCTTGGCTGTAAGTTTCTATTTTAGTTGCAGATTTGTTTTTCAGTAACATTTAGGCGGAATTTTTGTTTTTTAATGGTTAGTTTGTCAAACATTATGTTATAGGGTAACCAGAAATTTTCTGGGAAGAATTATAGTATGTGGAAATAGTGTATGTTGGCCATCTTTGATTACAGTGGTTTGGATAAACTTGTTTTGGGCAAGGAAACATGACTAACAATAGTTGGAAATAATCAAACCAAGTTTGATGAGTGGAATAGAGAACCAGTTATGCTAATAAAGCTTCCAGTGACGGATGAAATGCTTCTTGAAGTGCAGATTGGGGGTGATGCTGCAGCTATTTGGAAGCCATTGACGGACTTACACAAAACTTCAAATAAAGGTTGAGCCTTCTTCCTTAAAAATTGTTGTTTTGAAGCAAAATGGATGAAAATGAGTCTTTACAAAATCATTTATTGAAGACCATAGACGGTAGACCTTAGAGAACAATTGAATGCCATTGGATGGAAATTGGAAGAAGAAGACTGGGTGGTAATCAAAAGTCTACCTGCTTCATTTGAGCATTTCATTGAAACCCTAAATATCACTTCTACTGATGCTGACCTGAAATTTGGGAAGATAAGCACCAAGCTTGTGCAACAAGACAGGTGGAAAAAACAGTTTGGAATTAGCAGTGAGAATGAGGGTTCAGAAATGGCTTTAGCAACCAACTTCAAGGGCAAAGTAAAGTTTAGGGTTCAGAAATGGCTTTAGCAACCAACTTCAAGGGCAAAGTAAAGTTTTCTAAGAATTATGAGAGTAGTAGAACATATGACTTAAGTAATCAGAAAACTTTAAAGTGCCATTATTGTGGAAAAATGGGCTGTAAGAAGTTTTCTAGGAATAGTAATATGATGAGAAGAACAACCATTGGCCAAGAGAAGGAAGAGGAAGATCTTTGTGTTCATGGCGCGAGATAAAGCAGACGATGTGAAAACATCTACTTGGTATAGAGATTTGGGTGGATCTCATCATTTTACGAATGGATTGGTATATTAATTATGTTGTTTGGATATTCTAATGATTAGGGTTCAGAAATGGCTTTAGCAACCAACTTCAAGGGCAAAGTAAAGTTTTCTAAGAATTATGAGAGTAGTAGAACATATGACTTAAGTAATCAGAAAACTTTAAAGTGCCATTATTGTGGAAAAATGGGCTGTAAGAAGTTTTCTAGGAATAGTAATATGATGAGAAGAACAACCATTGGCCAAGAGAAGGAAGAGGAAGATCTTTGTGTTCATGGCGCGAGATAAAGCAGACGATGTGAAAACATCTACTTGGTATAGAGATTTGGGTGGATCTCATCATTTTACGAATGGATTGGTATATTAATTATGTTGTTTGGATATTCTAATGATTATGTGGTGTTTGGTGGCAGGGAAGAATATATGATTGAAGGGAAAGGTAACATGCAGATAACCCTATCAGGTAAAAAGATGGTATTTCTTAATGTTCACTATGTTCCACGAATGACTAAGAATCTACTTTTTGTTAGGGAAATTATGAAGCACAAGCCCCACTTATATGTGATTTTCAGCAATCACGAATGTTACTTTATGGATAAGGTCAATAAGAAAACACTCACTCTTGGTATTGAAGAGCATGGCTTTTTTAGGTTAGTTGATGCAAAAGAGATGAAAGAGTATGCTTTGATTGGCCTAGAGTGGTCAAAATAACAATGAGATTTGGCATCAAAGGTATGGGCATTTGAGTTTGAGATCTATTTCTTATTTAGCTAAAGAAAATTTGGTTGATGACGTCCTAGATATACAAAATCAGCAAGGAATTTTTGGAGCATGTTAGGATGGCGAGTAACACAAGACTCTGTTTGAAGATGGACAAGCTTGGAGAGCTAAGGAAGTTCCTCAGTTGGTCCACGCTGACATTTGTGGGTCTATGAAGACGACATCATTCTTTGGTGCTAAGTATTTTCTATTATTTGTAGATGACTTTTCCAGGAAGATGTGGGTATATTTTATGAAGTTGAAAGTAGATGTGTTTAATGAGTAGAAGAAGTTCAAGGCTTTGATAGAAATCCAATTTGGGAAGAGAGTTAAAGTTCTTAGATTAGATAATGGGGGAGAATTTTGCTCTAAGGATTTTCATAATTTCTATACTCAAGAAGGTATTCAGAGACAATACACCACATCCTATTCTCCATAGGAGTGGCAGAGAGGAGAAACCATACCACTATGTTACCAGATCCGCAGGGTCTAGATGTTGGATCTGCGAATCCGTGTTTTAGATCCGGATCCAGAATTGGATTCGCCTAGATCCGTGAGGGATCCGCTAGCAAAATGAATCCTTGATTGTTGGAAATGCCTCGACGACTGCTCATACGGTTTCGGGCATTTTGAAACGAATCCACACCTCTTGGAAACAGATCCCGTTGTTAGAGACACCACATGCACGGATCCCAAAATAAATCCATGAGTTTGTTAGGGTTTTGGCCCGCAGTTTCAAGTTTTGGCCCACTGTTTTAGGGTTTTGATGTTTGAGCAAGAGCTGCAGAAGTTGCGCAGAGTCCGACTCAAGAAGCACCTTGAACAGAGGGAGTGGGTCCATGGTCCACTTGTTACGTTAATTTTATTTCATTGTTTACGGTCGTTGGTTAGTTTACTATAGTCTGTATGTATTGTTTGAACTTTGTATATATATATATATATATAGTTTGATATATATGGTATAGTATGTTCTATATATTATATTAATATACTATATTTTATATATTATATAATATATTCTATATACTATATTGTGTGAATTGGCGGATTGTATTATATATTTATTATATATGTATATACTTATTACTATATACTATATATGTATTGAAATTCTGAATGTATTTTATATGTATAAAGTTTAAATAAATAATAATTGTATAAATGTGTTTCTGTAAGAATTTATTTATATGTATAAATAAATTTATATATGAACACTTTATACCGATACAATTAACTTATTAAGCAAACAACACATTGTGATTTGATTATTAACTTAGAATATATTTTAAATGTTTTTAAAAATATACCACAAGAGTAGGTCAATGGGACTTGAAAGATATTTCCATTGTGAGTACAATGTGGGAGTGCAAAGGTAACTCCTATAAATGCTAAAAGAAAAAGAGAAAATGAGAAAATAATACATCATAAGTAAGCGACTACCTAAGCGACTCTCTAAATTTGACTATAGAAACCTAAAAAGTACAACAATGGTATAAGTGTAAAGATATAAAGGGAAGGGTTTGAGACTTGAGATCTTGGTGCTGGATAAAAGAGGGGGAGAGATGGAGATGATGTCAAGGTCTCTTGGCAAGGGGGGTAATTGAGGTAATAACTCTTTGTCGGAGTCCTCTGGTGCCATGAAGGGATTCGATTGCGTGATTCCGGGGATGCATAGGAGCAAGGAAGCATTCCTCAACTACCATCCAAGGTCGAAGGAAAGAAGCTTTGGACAAAACTCTTGCTGCTTGGTTGAGTCTCAGGGGTATTGAGTCAGGTGGGAGGCACCTTGCTCTCTACTTGTCTAGAATTGGTGCGTTTATCACTCTATTGAAGTGTGGTGTAAAGCTTGGTTCGAAAACATCTCATTGGCCTCAAAGGTTTTGGTCTCCTAGCTCTATGTTTTGAAGTACTCTGATGATGTGTTGGCGATCTCTTGTTGCTCCGATCTACAACTTGAAAGTATGAAGTGATCCTCCTGGTACTCACAAGGCAAGGCAAGGCCTGAAGGAACAAAGATCTGTGGCTGAGTATTTCTCTCATGAAGAGAGGTAGGCATATCTTATTGCGATACTAGAAGGAAATGGAGAGGAATCTCCCCAAGTCCCAACATAGGCAGTAATAATGTCCATTGATCTTATAGAGATGCATTTTCATCTTTGACTCCTATAAGTGACACATTTGGCAGATCCTATCTGGCTGTGGGATATGGTGGTTGGTCTTAATCCGAAGTCTGAGAGATCCTAGCTGAAATTGACCCAAGGGGATCCTGAGTGAGTGCATCCAATGATATGTGTATGAGGGACGGACGATGAGGCCCTCCCTCAACTCTAAGAAGTGCTCTTGATAGAATGCCATCTTTGAGACAAGGCTCTCTGTGGGTGCGAACCAGGTAACCTGGATGTACAATTTGTAGATGTCCTCTGTGATGGCTTAATTCAATTCCTGTTTAGTGGGGAGGAGGTGTCATGGCACGTCTAAAGAGTATTTAAAGGGGGTAGGTGCTCTAGGGAGATGGTCGTCAACTGGACAAGTTAAAAATCCTATGAGTACCAAACCCCTGTACGACCTGTGCGGCAGGTTGAGGTTAGGGCCTTAGAGGAGCAAAGTGCTAGGTAGGGGTATATCGTTCTCTCAGAGGAAAAGTCTCCAAAGGCCTTGTTACCTCTCATATTATATGCGGATATTTACTTGTGATTTTCATCTCACACATCAGAGTGTTTTGGGAAAAAACACTCTCCTCAACACTTCCCTTATGACACTGTTGACCGCCATTAGTGGGTGCTGAGGTGTTTGAAGGAGAGTTGTTCTACTTGCCTATTGATTCCCTCTAGAGCACATTACCATGAGGAGATATTTTCAGTGGTTTACCATTGGTTTATCTTGGTTGGATCATGCCTATTACCTTCATGGTTGGTTTATTGATCATGATTCATGGCTATCCTAGCTAAGCACTTCACGCATTTGTTCATCTCAATGATTGCTGTGCAAGCCATTGATCGTGAATGAAGTGAAAGGCTTTTAAAATTTGGTGGATATATGTTGCATGGAAAATCACTTTCAGAGAAATAGTGGGCAGAGCAATGTATACAACAGAGTATTTTTTGAAGAGGGAGTCCACCAGAGGAGTGATAGGAGTCACACCTGAGACATGGTCTAGGAGGAAACTAAAGGTGAGTCACTTTGAAATCGTTAGTTCTATTACTTATAGTTATAAGGTAGTTCTGGAGGAAAACAATAGTGAATTCAATGCCATATGCAGAAAATTGTTGTTTATTAGTTATTTTGACCAAGCAAAAACATATAGGGTTTTGGGTCCTTGTACAAGTTTGGTTTTGACCAAGCAAAAACATATAGGGTTTTGGGTCCTTGTACAAGTTTGGTTGTTGTAAGGATGTGAGGATAGATGAAGAATTAGATATGAATTGAGTATTTCAGCCTTAGAAATGAATGCTGGTTTGAAGCTATAAAATCAACTGGTTCTCTGAGAATGCTTTAGGAAAAGGGGAAATGGTGTTGGTTCATATGGTATAGAGGAGTGCAGACCCAATGGAGTGAACGATGAAGTACTTCCAAAAGCCAGTGTTGGGGGAACAAGTGGAACGTTGAAAAGAGGAGGTAAGTAGGGTGTCTAGCAGGCTTTTTGTGTTTTGTTGACGGTTGGTTTAAACTCGTTTGAATCTTGGTTTGATGAAAAAGAAGAAGGTAAAGATGAATGGAAAAAAGCACTTATCACCATTTCAAAGAAGCTAGACTTATCCAATTTAGTTCTAACCACGGGAACTTTATATGGCTGGTGGACTTGTAGGTTGGATGGATGTAAAGAGTGGCATATGTAGACCTCAACCACAAGAGGTGTAGTTTGTAGGTAAAAGGTCTCTTGTAGATGGGACTTTTACAGGCTATGGAGGGCTTCATTAGTATAGTTCTTTAGAATTGATATACTTTTCCACCAAGGTGTAGAAAAGAATCATTTGTTGGAGTTAAAATCAACTTCTATCCTATACCATGAGCAGGGAGCCACTTGGCCCCTCTTGGCCACATTAGCAGGGTCTAATAGAGGCAACACTGGATAGTGGACCCTGCCACTGGGCTGGTAGAAAGGGCACAAGGGACGCGAGTGCAGGAGTTGGTCGCCAATCCCACCCCACAATGGAAAACAGTTCCCAACACTTGCCTTGGCTATCTTTCAAGGGCCCAAAGCCTTTGGAGCCTCCCAACACTTGCCTTGGCTATCTTTCAAGGGCCCAAAGCCTTTGGAGCCTCCCACTAATTGCCGGGAGCCTGTACAACCGATAGATGTAGAGCCCCTCGATAACTGGTTGGGGTCCAGTCCTAGCCGATCATGAACAAGCCCCTTCTGATGCTGGTATAATTACTTATTAGTTTATCTATGCTTGGGCTGCAGCGTTGTGTTTATTGCTTTTATGTCTCTTTTGTTTTTGTGCTCTTAGCTTGTGGTTATATGGTTGCAGGTGTTTTTCAAGCCAACCATGTTTTTGAGTTTTGCTTAGCTTTTTGTTTGTGCTATGGAGGTTGTGTTCGCAGCCCGCTTGTTTTTGTATTAAAGCTCTGTACAAAATGTTTATATTGATTGTCAAAGGAAACTTTAATTAAGAAATAAGTAAACTTCTGCCTCTGTTAGGTGGGCCAAAATTTTCAGCCAACGTTACTCTAATCCCACTGATGAGTCAATTACCAAATGGGGGGTTGGTGACTTGGCATATCTTGCGTCAGCTGGATTAGTTATAGTTCATGCGGTGCGCATCATCTCACACTTTGTGGCAGCTTTTAACGCTGATATTTGTAGTGCATTTGAAAGGAGCATGTGATGTATACAGTAGGCATTATGATGTGAGGTCGTGGCTAGGAGATTGGAGGATTTCTAGCAGGCTGACTTCTGCTATCGTATTCAGTGGTAGTTCAGTAGCAGTAGCACAACTCAGAGGTGGACTGCAGACATATTTTACGACACTTTCGGTCTCGATAAGTTGGTACTTTTAAAGCAAGTGTTTTTTTTTCTTATGACCATTACGAGATGGTGGTGATAGAGTTTGGCTTATAATATTTCATTAAATAATGTGACTTGAGTGGTTAATTAAGTTGTATGTCCTCTTTGGTAACTAATGCGGTTGATAACCTTATAGTGACTGCATAATTTAATACCCTTTTGCAACAGTTCTTGAAATTCGTCAACATTGTTTTGAATCCACCTTTGCTTACCTCGTCAACTGGAATTTATACTTTAATATATTGTCCTTTCATGCCATATACATATACTAATAATTGTCTTATCTTTTCAGTTGCTGTTACATGGGGTTCCACAGAATGCCCTTCTAGAAGATGTGGAGCGGTTTTTCTCTGGATGTAATTTTGATAGTTCTAGTGTACGATTTTTTATAAGGTATGCCAGTTTTTCTAGGAGTAAACCACAATAATTAATTTGTGTAGTGTTTTCAGTCATCTTATAAGAATGAGATATTTTATGCAGGCCAGTATTGGACGAGCCAGTTCGATTTGCTCTCGTGAGTTTTCGGTCACAAAGGGAGGCAATGCATGCTCTACGGGAGAAAAATAGGAATGTTTGTCTTAATAGTCCTATCACGTTGAGGCTGTTACATTAATGAAAATGATTTGGTGGTCGTAAATAGCTATTGCTATTAGTTTAATGATGGTTGTATTTGACATGGATTAATATGTTCAGGCATGCAATACATTGGATCTGGTTTCGACCTTTGCATTGATATATTCAGCAATGTCTTTTAAGAACATTTTGGGAGTTCTTTTTAGGTCCTAAATCTCAACCTGTGATCTGTTATGGAAAGGTTGTAGTGCCAATTTCTGAAACCAGCATTTATGTTGAATCGTAAAAGCAAAGCTAAACTAATTTGGGAGATGGAAGAATTCAGAGGTGAAAAGCTTTCAAAAATTCTGAGCACCGTCTATGGTTCAACTACGCGTATGTTGCTAAGCTAATTACTGGATTCTTGATTGAAACTTCGGTTATGTTCACTGTCCAATCAACACCACATCAGAAAGCATTTAAGTAGCATCTATTCTCTCTCCATGCATTTCGTTCTGTTGGCTATATTTAGATGCAAGGCTTGAGGACATATTAAAGTTTCAAATAGATGGTTGAGGGATTCAAATTCTGACCGCTGGCATATTTATGTAGACTTAAGCAATTTCATTATTTAATGAAAAGTTGCACTTGTATCTAGGTAAATTTGCCTTGTTTTTCTTAGTTACATTGGAGGTTGGATTTCATTCTTATGCGAGAAAGGAAACGCTCCAACTAAATGCAGTTTTGACAGGACATCTTTTGCTTGAACTTCAACCTTTACAAGTTTTCAGAACGGAACGCTTGGAAACGTGGTCCCTCTAAAATGAGAATGATCGTGGGGTAAATGTGGTATATAAAAATTAATTTATATAGAAAATAAGAATAATACACATAAATTACATTTTAAAGAAAACTTGTCTCTATTAACTCTTATAGATGATTAGATGATGCAAAATCCCATAGTTTGGTGGTTTTGAGTAATGCCAATTTGATTTTTTCATATATGATGGAATCTGGTGAAAATATTATAATCTTGCCAACCGTGAAATCTTGAAAACTGTTAAGTTTGTTGAATTCCAAATGGGATATGAAATTTTACTTTCTCGATATGAAGCTAGTTGAGGTTGGAACTACTCTCAAACATTTTGAAACAATTAATGGTAATTACCAGTAATTACTAGTGATTACCAAGCTGACAAACCCCTCAAAGCTCAATCTCCTATCATTTTTGTCTTAAAGGGTTGTTGGCATAGACATGTTTCCAATAGACTCAAACAGTAAAATAGTATCCTCGAGAAGATTTTATGAGTTGGATCATACCTATAATAGAGGAAGCCCAACTCTACTTATTGTTCAAAAAATAATAGTCCTTATGCAAAAGGAAATATAATAAGATCATGAAGGACAATCCTTGAATATTGTGAATTCATCATCCCAAATTGACAAAAAACAAAAATATGAGAAATTACAAGCTAAAGTAGCTTAAAAAATCATCTATCAAGAAAATTGTTGAATCCTCTCTACAGTCCTCCAACTCTATCCTACCTTCCTATAACTCTCGACCTACCTTTGATAAAGAATTTGCTGTTCTATTAAGTTCCTTGAAAACATGCATGAAGGATACAAACTCAAAAAAGGAGCTCAACAATTTTAATTAGTCTGCTAAAGGTGTGAGCAAAACATTTTGAGGTTTTTTAGTTGTTCATCCAATCTATTGTTCAAGCTATATTGCCAAAGATTTGAATCTTCTTCACCTCTTGGTTAAGAGCACATTTCATCAAGAGTTCCAAAACAATACACTCATCATAAATATTGGATCATGTACCTAGCCTTGCATTGAATCCTATAGAATGCTCGTCCAACATAAATAAAACACCTCCAATGCTGCTAAAGTTTCTGTCCCTTTATCGCGCTCCATAAAAAAACACCAAGCCATGGATTTATCAATCTCGACCTCTAAATATTGTCAAGGGATTGAAATAGTAATTTGAAACACAAGTTTCTAAGCTAAAGCATTATAACCCAAGACTTCAATATCTATGCGTACATAATATAGTTGAATTTCTCTTTGAAATTTGTTGAGGCACTGAAATAGTCACTTGAAACACAAATTTTTGAGCTAAAGCATGTCTCGAGACTTCAATATCTATGCCTACATATGAATTTCTTTTGGAGATGTTTGTGTACTAGAGTAAAACTTTGCTTGACTACATTATTGGGATGTGACCAACCTAGTTTTCCTTTTGCACTGAGATTAATTGTTAGGGAGTTCTATAGAGTGAACTCATTCCAACTTGGGTAACTTGTATCTTCAACACATCAAGGGTACATTGGTTGGGGGGAGAACAATGGAGGTAATTTGGTTTCAAGTTTTATTCTTTGTTTCCAATTTAACTTCTGTCAATTTTTATGCGTCTAATTTCAGATCTGAAAATTACTTCCAATTGATTCAAACAGTAAGCCCTAGGGGTGTTATCACTGAATAATTTTACATTAAAATTATGACAAAAAATTACAACAATGGAAATATCAAGATCAGAGAGAAACCATCTGTGCACAAGAGACACAATTTCTGTTCTGTAAACTCAATTTCAGAATTTCTGAGGACAAAAATCAACCCTCTTAGCAAATCACAAATCAACAAATCTGAGGACAAAAATCAACCCTCTTACACAAAATAAAAATCAGTAAAATATCTCGGGAAAATTTTCAACTTACAAATTTGCTTCAACACACTTGTACAACATGCTAATGTTAATCGTATGGATTGTACGAACTGCTGACATTAGCCATATGGATTGTACGAACCTATTGCTACCCAAAAAACCCACACATACGACCTCCTTTTCTGCTTTCACACACGACTTGCTTTTCTGTTGTACGGTTATCACACGTGTGACTGTACAAAGCTATTTAGTACCACGTGTGCAGTTGTATGGACCTGTTTCTTCCACACGTGTGGCTATATACACTACTTACACGTGCGATTTGTACCTTTCTCACACGTGTGTTGTTTTCTCTTTCCTTTCTCACACATGTGGTCTTCCTCTTTGGATGAAAACATAAAACCAGAAAGTCCAAAAAACCCTCGACCAAATTTTTCAAAGTGAAAATTTTCCTTGCTGAAATCACCAAACCTCTTAGCACAAGTGCTCACTCACTTATGCTAACTCCATAATGTCATAATCTCTCCTCTCCTTTTATATGAGTCCAAAGTGAGTTTAGAAGCCCTTAGTCTCAGGTTTGTAAGCTGAGAGAAAGACTCACATAGTTGCAATGATCCACATCTCAGAGGTTTGTAAGCTGGAGAATGTCTCATATAACTGCAATCATCAACACCTTCAGCCTATACAGATTGCTCTCTCTAACTCTGAGAACCACTGCTGTGTCAGAGCTAGATCCTCTGGGCATGAATAAGACCTGCCCATCCCGAAACAAAACAACATAACCCTTCTCCTCAATTGTTGAGACTGCGAGCACACTCCTCTTGTGTTTTGGTACCCATAACACATTTGTCACCCACAAGAAATCTCCTGACTCTATCTAGAATCATATTGTTCCAGACCCCTGTACTACATGCCTGGTCCCCATACCAAGCTCCACGCAAATATCCGAGTCAGTTTTTGTGATGCTCTCAAACAAGTCCCGTGCTCCTGTCATATGACATGAGGCTCCACTATCCAACAACCAGGTCCTACTACTGGAAACTGTACTAGAGAGGTCGAAGACTAATAAGAACTCCCTCTGAAGCCAGTCTGCAACCTCATCAACCTCTGCTGTTGATTCTTGCTGCTTCCTTCCCCCTCTCCTTCGCTATGGACATTGTGAAGCATAATGACCAAACTCATGACAAGCAAAACACTTGACCTTGCTAAGGTTCTTCTTCCTTCTCGACTCTGGATATGCCTTTCTTTCGGGAGAACCACCTTTTTTGCCCTTCCTGGTATGAACAACCAGGGCTTGGTTCTCATCAGTGCTGCCTTTTTGTTTGCCATTCCTGGACCCTAACTGAGCCTCCTCCTATATGCAATCAGTCCATAATTTGTGAAAGTATGGCATCTTATCTCATGCATAGATCCCCTGCATGAATGGTTCCCAAGACTCGGGAAGACTACTCAAAGCCACATTCACGAATTCAATATCATCCACTCCCTCACCAATGGCTGCAAGCTGATCACGAATTTGAGTGATCCTCATGAGGTAGCTAACAACTAGACATCTCAATAGCTTGGAGCTAGTGCTTCAAGATCAATTTCCGGCCTACATTCGCACTTTGGTACAAGCCCACCAAAGCATCATTCCAAGAGAAGGAGAATCTTGGCCTTGCAAGCCTGGAACCTGCCTTCTTCCTCACACTTGCAGCCTGCCTTCTTCCTCACACTTGCAGCCTGTCCTCTCACACGTGTGGCCTCTCCTTGACGGAAAACAAAAAATCAGAAGGTCCAAGAAACCCTAGGCCAGATTTGCCAAAATTGCAGAATTACCCTTGCTGAAATCACCAAGCCTCCTAGCACAAGTGCTCACAGAATTACCCTTGCTGAAATCACCAAGCCTCCTAGCACAAGTGCTCACTCACTTATGCTAACTCTATAATGTCACAATAAGATTGTCAAAATCTCTCCTCTCCTTTTATAGGAGTCCAAAGTGAGTTTAGAAGCCCTTAGCTTACTCTAAGTAGCCCTCCACTAAACGCAACATTAAATTAGAATTCTTTATTCACATGTGGGTGTAAAACCCCACCACAAGCCCCCAAAGCCCATCAACAAGTCCATGAAGCCCCAAGCTCCAATCCAAGGGGGTTTTCACCAAAACGAAAGTGCAATGAGGTGCCAACAAAGATTCCCACATGCTCGACACCAAGGTCACTTATGAGAATACCTCTCAAAGCTACAAAAACATCAACACTCCCTCTTAGTGAGGGAGGTATTCTCACCTACTCTAATATCTCATGGAAGTAACTTTGTCTCCAATACTGGAATTGGCTCTGCATCACATACTGGATCTGCTACCACAACTGCACTCCAATCCACCTGATTGGCTTCTCCCTTTGTCACTGGAACAAATCTTGTTGTATGGCATGGTTCCTCCTTGGAAGACATGCAGCTCCTAGAGGCCTTCTGCTTGGCTTCCTCAACCCATGACACCTTCTTGACAATCTTGGAAGACTCCTATCTCCCATATGAATTTGAAGGTAGATTCTCTTTGAACGAATAACTCTTCCTATGAGCCTGTTGACTCCCTCTGAGGTTAGATTCCCTTTGAAGTCAACCTCTCTCTAAGTCTGCACAACCTTCAGAGCTACTTGGTCCCTGACTTCTGTCACTTTGCCCCTACTAGCCATAGCTCGCATAGGATGGCCATTTAGCCTATACAAATTGCTCTCTTTAACTCCAAGAACCATTATTGTGTTGAAGCTAGATCCCCTGGGCATTAATAACACCTATCCATCTCAGAACAATACGTAGTAGCCCTTCTTCTCAATAGCTGAGATTGAGAACACACTCCTCTTGAGTTTTGGCACCCATATCACATTTTGACACCCTCAACACATCTCCTGACTCCATCCAGAATGACACTGTTCTAGATCCTCACACAACATGCTTGGTACCCATACCAAGTTCCACACATAATTATGAGTCAGTTTATGTGAAGCTATTGCACAACTCTCGTGCTCCTGTCATATGACATGAGGCTCCACTATCCACCAACCAAGTCCCATCATCATAAATTGTGCCAAAATGGAGGATACTAACAAGAACTCCCTCTGAAGCCTATTTGCAACCTCATCAACCTCTGCTACCGATGTATGTTGCTTCCTTCCCCCTCTCTTCCACTGTGGACACTATGAAGCATAATGACCATACTCGTGACAAGCGAAACACTTGACCTTGCTAAGGTCCTTCTTCTTCCTTGGCTCTAGAGATGCTTCTCTCTTTGGAGAACCTCCTCTTTTTCCCTTCCCAATTTGAGCAACCAAGCCCTGGTTCTCAACATTGTAGCCTTTCTACTTGCCATTCTTAGACTCTATCTGAGACTCCTCTTGGATTTAATCGATCCACAACATGTCAAATGGTGGCATTGTCTCCTACACACAAATCCCTTGCACAAATGGTTCCCAAGACTCGAGAAAACCATTCAAAGCCACATTCACCAACTCTGTGTCATCAACTACCTCACCAATGGCTACAAGTTGATCACGAATCTGAGTGACCCTCATGAGGTAGCTAGAATGGCTACAAGTTGATCACGAATCTGAGTGACCCTCATGAGGTAGCTAGAAACAATATTTAAAATGGTCATCTCAACTTCTCTGAGTTGGTGCCTCAAAATCAACTTCCAGCTTGGATTACCGCTTTGGTATAAGCCCACCAAAGCATAATACATCACTTTGGCTGCCATTTTTTTGGAAATATAAGGAGTTAGGTGAGCCTTCATGGAATCCAACAACATCAGCTTAACCTTCACTACTTGGAGGTGGCCAATTTCTACAGATCATTAGGACTTGGAACCACCATCTCAACATACTCCTTGAGATCATTCTCCTCCGAGAGAAAAAGAATACTGACTTTCTAAGC
>CBVK0102416544.1:0-19402 GCA_900067695.1 Picea abies | reverse complement strand
GGGCGGACATGTTAAGGTCCTAACCCGCACATAGGTAGATCAATGTATTCGGATGTAATAAAGGTCAATATTAATAAGGCCTTTCAATACAATAGAATAAGGCAGATGTAAGAAGACCTAATAGAAGCTTCTGCTTCTAGAAGGATCTTCCTCTAGATGCTTCTATTAATAGACATATTTAGTATAAATAAGAGGCGAGGGTATGAGAACCCTAGCTTGGATATTATTGTAATAGAGCATTGCTCAACTGGAGGTTGCCCCCTCGAAGAGGCCTGTGAACATTGCTTTCTGAATCAAAGTTCTTTTCTATTGCTATTTCGTGTATCATTTCTGTGTATTGTGAAGATTATGCTAGATATTTTACTGTTATTCTGCCATTTCTAGCATTTCATTTCTATTCTGCATATTTTATATATCTGGTATCTTGCAATGTAACCCAGGTAATGGACCCTGTCCATGTCGAAAGAGAATTTTTCCAAATTGGCATATAGCTTGTGTTATCGTAGCGTGTGAAGAACGTGTTGAATATGCTACAAGTGTTCACCCCAAGTATTTTTGTAAATGAGAATGCCATCTAGGTACACCACTACAAAATTATTGTTGAATGGGAATCAGATATCATCCATCATCCTCATGAAAGTGGTTGGAGCATTTGTCAAACCAAAGGGCATGACCAACCATTCAAAAAATCCTTCCTTTGACTTTAAGGTGGTTTTCCATACATCTTTTTGTTCTATCGGAACCTGGTGGTAACCATACTTCAAATCAATCTTACTAAAGTATTTGTCTCCCATGAGTTGATCAAGGAGGTCATCAATTTGGGGAATTGGGTATCAGTTTCTGACTGTGATTTTATTTATATCTCGGAAATCAATGCAGAGTCGGTAGGTTCCATATTTCTTTTGTACCAACATGATTGGGCTCCTGCAAGGTGATGAGCTGGGATGGATGTGCCGCTTGTGGAGCATTTCTTGTATTTGTCACTTGATCTCCTCATTCTCTTATAGAGAGTGGTGATAGACTGGCCCATTCGGTAGCAGTGAGTCGTGGGTCAGATCGATGGGGTGCTTGACCTAGAAGTGTAGAGGTACATCGATAGGTGAGGAGAAGATATATAAGTATTCTTCCACAACCTTATCTACTTGCTTATACTGTGTGGAGAGGTCGGCCACAGAGACCCTGGATGTGGCTATGATATTTCTCTTATTCTGAGAGTGAATCATGAAGAAGACAAACTTCCCCATCTGAGAGATGACCTTCCTACATTTCTTAGCAGAGATCAAGGAAATAGAACTAGGTGGGATTGCCTCGGTTATCCTATACAATTTCCTGTTCAAAGTAATAATAACACTACGAGGCCTAGACTCATATACAGTATGAAATTTCCATAAATAAGGTTGGCCCAAAAGAACATCACAAACTTTAAGAGGAGAAACATCACATAATACCTCGTCTTCGAAGGGCTTGATGTCGTACGACAGTTGACATTTTTGTCTAACACAAAGATGGCTTCTTTGGTGGAGCCATCCAATGGTGTAGGGTTGTGCATGTGGCATTGTCAGTAGGGCCAACCGCTTGATGACCTCTGATGAGATGAGATTCTTCTTTCTACCACTATCAACGATGAAGTGCAGCGGGGTGCCTTTTTCCACATCTGTGAATGGAAGAGGTGTTCTCCTTCTTCTGGCTCATCTAGTTCACCAAGCTGGAGCTTGGTGGTAGAAATGATGGAACTAGGTTCCACATCAATAATTTGTCTTCACCTTTCTGGTTCTGGCTTAGATTTAGAACCTGCATCTAATTCAAAGGCTTTCACTTCAACCACTAGCGACTTCGTTGAGCAGTAGTCAATAGTGTTATGCCAAGGGCTCTTATGGAAGTTGCACCACTTCCTGGTATCTTTCTTTGTCTTTCTGGTGTCCTTTTCTTGTGTCTTGGATTGGTTGTCCTGATACTAACCATATTTTATATGTCCTTTTTTCTATGGTTTGGGGCTGCCCTTTCCTGGATTTTGTTGTGCAAGGTTCCCAGGACCAAATTATCGCGTCTTTTGTTTGAGATTCTGCTTGATTTTGACAGTATATCAGTAGGCCGTGCCCAAGGATGAGATGTCTAGAAATTCCATTTCAGTCTAGATGTGTCTATGTAGAGCGTCGTGATACCTGAGCACTAGATGTCACTCTAAATATTTGATACCCATCTTGGTGCACAAGATATGGAATATATTTGTGAAATTTGGCACTGCTTGGTCTCTTTCTTGCCGCAGTGTGGTCCATTTGGTATACAAGTCATCATAACTTCTGATAGAGTAGTATTGTTCCTTAATAGCATCCCTAAAGGATTCCTAGGTGGTCATGACTGTAAATAATGAGGGCTCCTCTATTTCCTTTTTCTCACAGAAAGTTTCCCACCAATATTTGACATGGGGAACGACTTTGAGGAGTGCAATAGTAATATTTTCTCTATTTTAAAAGTTATGGACATAACAATACCCTTCTAGTAGATTAAACCACTTTTATACATCATTTATGTCTATCTGACCTTCAAATATAGGAATATCTAAGTTTATTTGTACCTTGAAGTGGGTGGTGCCTCCGCTCAAAGAAGATGCATCGCATGTTGGTAGTCGTTGAAGTATTTGAGCGAAAATATCCATCATATCATTCCTTTGTTGCATGAGGGCTTCCTCAATCAACAGTTTGAAAGGATCTCCTGTCTTTTCATCTTTCTTTTCTCCTTCCATAAGAGTTTTCTTGGGCTAGCGAGAGATTTTGTGCTACAGAGAAACAAGCTCGAGACCCAACTTTTTGTACTCTGACCTCGTTGGGGACATGCATTAAGATGACAAGGATAAGACCATCTGATAACACCTATCCCTATTTTATGAGCATAACAAAATGACTACAAATTATTAACAGGTGATTAACAAAAAATAACAGAGATATAGTAAAATTGGTTTTCTATTCAATAAGAAAATAAGTTGAAACTATAAAATGCAGTGAAAACAAGCTTGTTGGAATGGTGGTGGCTTATCTCTGAGAAGAGATGTGATGGTTGTGTTCATTCACAAGAAGATTATTACAATGAGGCTCTGAAGGCCTTTTTACAATAAACAAGAATGTCAAAAAAAACCTAACCCTAGGAGATGAAGCGCCAAAAGTCATGTGGGCCCTGTTAGCACATTAACTTGCCAAAGCCTTAGGAGTTGTGGTTTATACATTAAGTCTGCAAATTTTTCTTTTCTCTCCTCCTTTTGTAGGCCCAATCATAAGTTTTCACTCTCATATTATAGTTTTCTTCTGTTCGCCCTCATCCGTTTGATCGACTTGTTTTTCCTTGGTAGCTTGCCCAACAAATATCGGCCATGAACCTCTCTGTTTTCCATAAAATCGATCACTTATCTCTTTACCCCTGTCATTGATCCTTTTGTTTTCTTATGCCCCACAGTCATCCAAGTAATTTTTTACAGGTCACATTCGTGAGCACCAAGCACAACACATGAAGTGGTTTGATGTGGTCTCAAATTAGATAGAGCAGGCAAGGAGCAATTTTTCGCAGTTTTGAGAGATACAACGGTCAAGGAGAAAAGTCATCAGATATCGTGAAATGTGAAGTTTTGAAATGATCTAGGTCATCCAAACATGAAGAGTTGAGGGCCATTGATCTGACACTGGCAATTTCAGAGGATCGAGAATTGAGAGTTCAGGTTTCTCACCATTAAGGTGCATCCATAGCCTGAAATCCTAGGACCCGAAAAGTCGATGGTTTTTATCTATGCCATTCAAATTAAGGGACACATGGTGCCAGATTAGTAGGATCATGATTTCATGGATCAGGTTTCAGAAGAGAAATATGGTGAGAGACCCTCAGAATGCGAAATCGTGAAAAATTCAAGAACTGGGCCCATGGTCTCAGCACATGATCACATGAGAAGCAAGTCGAGGAAGATGGGTTAGCGCTTCTCGCTAGATGGAGTTTCATGTTGTCATGGAAAATATCGTGGTCATCCATTTTGAAGTAAGATCAACCATTGATCTCAAATATTGTTTCGTGATTTCGGGCATCACAGTGTTGAAATCAATTTGGAGTGAATACTCCCGAAAGGAAAAGTCCTGACAACACCTTTGGATGAAAGCTCTAGGCCGTGGCATGAGGTCATATGAAATATTGGGGTGATAAAGGGCATTTGCACCAAACGTCGAGAGTGCCTGTATTGAATGTATAAGGAAGGAAGCATGGCCCGAGGCATCATGGTCATTTTGAGGAAGTCATGGGCACCGCCTAAAGCATTCTTGGGTATCAGGATGCATCCTGATTCTAATGAAATAAGTTAATGGAAATGGGGAGAGGTAGTTGAAACCTCATTTCACCTATTAAATGGAAAGCATGGAAAATCTGGCCATGGAGGCAAATTGTCAACCCAAGGTCCCCCTATCAATGGATTCTCCTACAAAGCCCATATCGATCTGAGATCGTGTCTAATAGAAGAGTGCAAGTGAGGTTTGATAGAGGAAGATGCAGACACCAAGCCTTGAATACAGTTACCAAAGCGCGCTTCTGTAGGGGGGCGAGTTGATTTGAGTATATATACTCAGTTTTTATATTTTGTAAAGGTAGATGGTAGACCAAAGCTCATGTATTGTAAAGTGTTAATGAAGCTCATGGTTCTTGGTTATGTGTTGTAGCCTAAAACTTCTTGTTTAATAACAGTCAGCCTTCTTATTTTGTCTTATCTACCTCTGTTACTGAGAGAGTTCATGAATGACTAATTCACATGGATTGTTGTGACTATATTATGTTGAATGTTTGAATGTAATGTTGTTATGATTTCTTTCAGTAACCTTGAGATTTGAATCCAATAGGACCTTGTGTTTAAGTTTTTCTTCCTTAGGCTGCTGGAAAACCTGATGTTCACAGCAAACCTCTACATTTTCCTTGTCGAAGTCTTCCTCCTACTCACCCTTACTACAACCTACTGAATGAAGTTAAACCAAGACCTCACCTTATTGTGCATACCAACCCAGTTTTCTGAGTTAATGAAGATATTTTATTGATATTGCACCCATTTGACCCCTTTATAACCAACCTGTGACATATAATTCTGATGGGTATCGGGCTTACCTCTGTAGCAATCTAGAGGTGACTTTCGGTGCTAACATTTCTGGCACCATTATCGAGGATGAAATTGAATATTTTCCCTAGGATTGAATGATAAATCTTACTAGCTATGAAGGTGCATCAGAACTCAATACACTTAATATTGCAACTGTGCACCTGGAAACTCCATTGTTTCAGCTATGGCTTCCAAAGGCAAACACACGAGGTCTACTCCACAGTTGCCGCTAGCAGCACCTAAATTTGACCCAGAGAAAATTATCAGAAAGGGAAAGACCCCTCGAGAATGTACTTCTACTGTCAAACCAGGTATTTCTGATGATTTCCATTTCCCTCCTATAGAAACTCTGATATCTTCTTCTCATTCTCCGATTATACAACCTGTTGGAGTTTCCTAAAGTTTAAAGTTTGGGATTGTTCCTATTGAGTTTTCCCCTCCTTGTTTGGGATTGGAGGGAGAAATCCTTGTTACTTATCTCTCCCCTGAAATTGTGTCGTGGTTTAGACACAACGCCTCAAGAGATTTTCCTACCCCTGGATTTACCACCCCTCCTCATACTACTGTTTTTTCTACTACAAAAAGGTAAACCTCTTTTCCCTCAATCCCTATAGCCTTTTCTCCAAACCCTCTGCTGTGTCCCTTTCCTCCCAGAAACACACCCCCAGTTTCCCCTATTCAAACTCCTTCCCCTCCTAGTTCTCCTCCACCTATTATCCCTATGGCAGGATAAAATACCCCCATGACTAGAATGGAAGCTATAATAGCTACTAGGTATGCCCCCCTTGTTTTGCCTCAACCTTTGAATGCCCTCCCAGTGGATGGCTATCTTAAGCAGTTTCCCAAGTTCATAGGAGAGGGAGACATAACCGCAGAAGAACACCTTGAAGCCTTTTACAGTTTTAAAGATCATCATGTTATCATCCATACAGACGTATGGATGAGGATTTTTTTTCATATCCTTGAGGGTGAGGCTAGGAAGTGGTTTAGGGCCTTGCCTCTTAGATCTATCGATGGGATTGAAGCCCTAGATGAAACCTTCTTAAAAAATCGGGGGGAAAGAAAAGATTTCCTTTACTATATTACATAATTTGGATCACTGAAGAAGAAGGGGAATCTATTTCTGACTTCTCAAGGAGATTTAATAAAATGTATAGAAAAATTCCCACTCAGTTTAAGCCTACAGAAACCTCTGCACAGATTACCTATTCTATTTCTTTTGACCCTGACTTTTTCCTCCTGT
This sequence comes from Picea abies, assembly GCA_900067695.1. NCBI lineage: Eukaryota > Viridiplantae > Streptophyta > Pinopsida > Pinales > Pinaceae > Picea > Picea abies. The sequence continues at coordinate 13,046 of CBVK0102416544.1, read as the reverse complement.
TACGATAAAGGAGAGATACCTCCTTGGCTCATATGCAAGATGAAACCATTGAGGTAGAATCCAGTATTATGGCAGTAAATGAGCTTAGGAGTAAGGATGATAGGGGCAGGAAAAAAGGAAGTTCTGAAACTTCAACCTCTTCCTCTACTGCCCACCCTCAAGATCATGAGCTTATCAAATTGGTAAAATCTCTTGCTGCAGATATGGAGAAGATAAAACTTGAAACAAGACGGGCCTATAGAAACACTCAAAGCATTGATAATAGAGGCACCTTCAGGATACCTAATAGTGATCCTCAGATACTTCCAAGAGATCAAAGAGGTTAAGATAGGGATGATCAAATAATTCAATCCCCTCTCCAAAATAACCTTGTCACTAATGAGGGAGAAGAGGAAGAGGAAGTTGATCCTGAAATCCATTGTCTTGGGGATACCTCCTCATTTCCCCATTTAACTCAATATGCATACAAGGAGTCTCTAATGGATAGCCAACTAAATGAGCTGAGTAAAGGGGTAAAAACTAGCCATGCTCCAAACAGATATAATCTAAGATCCAAACAAAAAGAAGGGAAAGCGGACATCCTTGATCGACATCCTTGATCCAAACAAAAGATTAGAATCCTTGTACCCATTCCCGAACTATTTAAGTATGAAGACTTTAGAAGGTACCTCTCCAAAATGTTGCAGCCTGAGCCTCCATCTCATTCCACAGACTTAGTAAACCTCCAAGATGAGAAGCTTGTGGTTATCCTAGGTCCATTGGTAGAAGATATAGATGATTCATCCCCTCCCTTCTATACTTCAATGAATATACATGACAAGGTGTTGCACAACTGTTTGATAGATTCAGGGGCATCTCACAATCTTATGCCTAATATTGTCATCGAAGAGCTCGGCCTGGAGATTACAAAATCCTACCACGACCTCTATTATTTCAACTCCAGGAAGGTCAAGTGTCTTTGGGTTATCAAAGACTTGGCTATATATTCATTTCAACTTCCCATGAAAAGTGTGGTCATGGATATCGTGGTGGCTCATGTTCCTCCCAAGTTTGGCATGCTCTTGTCAATATCTTGAATAAAAAGACTTGGGGGAACCTTGCAGATGGACCTCACATATGCGACCATTCCCGTGTTTGGGGGGGGGGACATAGAAGATTGTATAGAGAATCTTAGTTGGCCTACATTATTAGTGATGAAGAAGACCCCACAAATCATCCTATCTTTTCACTCGACATTGATGTGGGATCTATTTTGTTACATCTCATTGATTCTCCTGAAGCTCCTCTTGAAATAAAAAATCAACCCATTTCTTCTCATGAAATCCCTCCCCCAACTACTTTTATGTGGAAGATGTTATTTAATGGAGCCTCCTCTAGGGAAGGTGTTGGTGTCGAAGTGGTGTTGGTATCACCTTTTCAAGAAGCCATATCTCTGTCATACAAATTAGAGTTTGAAACTACCAATAATGTGGCAGAGTATGAAGCTTGTGTTTTAGGTTTGAGGGCTGCGAAAGACATAAGAATTGAAGAGCTAGTAGTATTTGGAGATTCTAAATTAATTGTTCATCAGATCAAAAATGTTTATCAAGCCAAACACCCTCAGCTTAGGAGTTATAGAAATGAAGTATGGGACTTAATTGACATTTTTTTCTCATCCTTCAACATTTCATTTTTTCCAAGAGAAGAGAATGTCATGGTTTATTCTCTCGCTGTTTCAGCAAGCAATTTCAGAGTCCCTTTTACACACAAGATCAGGTATGATATTGAGGTAAGATACAAGCCCTCTGTACCTGATAATATCAGGCATTGGAAGGTATTTGAGAATGATATTGAAATCAAAATATTTCTCTAGTCTGTCGATGAGTTATTTGCATTACACATTGATCAGGATGATGATTCTGAGGGTGACCCTCATGCAGATGTATTTTTGAATAAAATTGCTAATTACCATATTGTTCAGTTGCCTAGCAACCAAATTCCCAAGGGATTAGTTCCTTTAGAAATATTTTTCTATGGAAATGATGTGGCAGTAAAGGGAAAGGTGTCAAATGATGATGCTCATGCAACTGAGTGTAATATTGGCACGGAGAAGGATCCAAAAATTTTCAAACTATCAAGCAGATTGTCAAGGGAGCAGAGAGCCAAGTATATTGAGTTATTGAAGGAATTCACTGATGTTTTTTCTTGGACCTATGAAGACCTCAGAACATATGACGCCAGTGTTATTAAGCATAAGATTCCACTGAAAGAGGAGGCCAAACCATTTAGGCGGAAATTAATATAGATCAATCCTATGGTGTTTCCTATCATAGAGAAAGAGGTGAAGAAACTGCTTGATGCCCAGTTCATCGTGCCTTTGAGATACTCTGAGTGGGTAGAAAACTAGGTCGTAGTAATAAAGAAGAGTGGGGAGATCAAACTCTGTGTTGATTTCAAGAACCTGAACAAGAGCTCAAAGAAGGATAATTACCCTTTGCCAAAGATGGAACACATATTGCAAAAGGTGACAGGGGAATCTAGGATTTCCATGATTGATGGATTTTCTGGCTACAATCAGATATCTATCCTGCCTGAGGACAGATATAAAAAAATATTCACCACTCCTTGGGTCACATTCATGTATTCCAAAATGCCTTTCAGATTGATGAATGTGGGGGACACCTTCTAACGAGCCATGGACATCGCTTTCATTGGAGAAAAGGATAACTTTGTGGTCATATATTTGGATGACATAATTGTGTTTTCCAGATCTTATAAAGAACATTGTTTCCATCTAAGAAAGGTCTTCTTGAAATGCAGAAGGTTTTGTTTCTCCCTAAATCCCAAGAAGTCTTTGTTTGCCATGCAGGAAGGAAAATTGTTGGGACACATTGTATAAGCTGAGGGCGTCAGGATTGATCCAAGCAGGGTGGAAGTTATTCAAGCCTTGTCACTTCCCAGATCCAAGAAGGAGGTTCATTCTTTCCTGGGAAAAAATAATTTTTTAAGAAGGTTTGTTTCAAATTTTGTTGAATTGGTGAAGCATATCACGGCTATGCTCAGGAAGGGGAATGAAATGAAATGGACTGTTGAGCCAAGAGAATCCTTCGACCAAATAAAAAAGGCATTGACTGAAGAACCTTTGCTTATCAGTCCTGATTACTCAAAGGATTTTCTCATTTTTTCTTTTAATTCGTTTGATACAGTGGAAGTTGTTTTATTGTAAAAACCTTTTGAAGGGCTTTAGCAACCTATTTCCTTTTTCAGAAGAGCACTCAGGGATGCAAAAATCAAATATGACATCATGGAGAAGAAAGTGTATGCCTTGGTGAAATCTCTCAAAGCTTTCAGGGTCTATGTCTTGCATTCTAAAATCATTATGTATGTTCCTTCGGCTTCTATGAAGGACATTCTCATTCAACCCAACATAGACGGGAGAAGGAGCAAGTGGATTGCCAAAATCCTTGAATTTGACTTAGAAATAAAACTCACCAAGCTAATCAGGGGCCAAGGTTTAGGCAATCTGTTGGATGAGTCTAATTGTAATTCTTTGGGGGTTAACTTTGTCCACATTTTCTCAGGAAACTAGTAGACGGATTTGTCTGATAGCAGTCCTTAGGACAACCCTCCATTGGCAGAATGCACCTAGTATAAAAACATTATGTATTTTCTACAAAAGGTAAATCCCCCTGATGGTATGGGAAAAAGTAAGGCGAGATATCTAAAGCTCAAGGAAATAAGATATTGCCTCATTGATCAGTTCTTGTATTGGAAAGACCCTCTGGGTGTGCTTCTGAGATGTTTAGACCCACAAGAGACCCAGAAAATTATATTTGAGTTCCATGACAGCCTATGTGGGGGACATCAATTCTAGAAAACCACAGCCTACAAAATTCTCAGGGCTGGGTACTACTGGCCTACTCTATTCACTGATGTCTGTGTGAAAGTCATGGATTGTATCAAATGCCAGAAATTCTCTGGAAAGTAGAAACTCAAGTCTTTTCCATTGAAGCCTGTACTAGCTTCAGGACCTTTCCAGCAGTGGGGTCTTGACTTCATTGGGGAAATTCATCCTGCTTCAAGCGATCAGCACCACAGGTGGATCTTAACTGCAATAGATTACTTCACCAAATGGATAGAAGCTATCCCCACAAGGAGTTCTTCTCTAAAAGAAATCATTGGTTTCCTTGAAGACATCATAGCAAGGTTTGGTTACCCATGCAAAATCATCGTCGATAACGTGACATCCTTCAAGGCCGAACCACTGGCCAAGTTTTGTGAGAATTTTGGAATCACGTTGATCCACTCTACCCACTATTATCCCCAAGTAAATGGACTAGCAGAGTCCTCTAACAAAAGCCTGGTTAAGATAAATCAAAAGACTGTTAGAGGACAACAAGAAAGCATGGAATTCAAAGCTCAAATTTTCTCTGTGGGTTGATAGAGTGACAATAAAGAGGTCCCTAGGTATCTCTCCTTTCCAACTTGTATATGGGACTGAACCAGTTTTTCCTTCTCATCTCACCTTGCCAGTAGCAAAGTTCTTCCAAGACTGCCAGGAAGAGCCTAATGACATGACCATAAGAATTCATCAGCTAGTAGAAGCACAACAGACTAGAGAGTAGGTGATGAACAGAATGCATAACCATCAACAGAAAATCAAGCAAGCCTTTGATAGAGAAGAAAAGAAAGAGGATTTACAGCCAAGCGACATAATACTCAAATGGGATGCACCCAGAAAAGACAAGGGCAATCATGGAAAATTTGAATCCCTTTGGGTCGACCCCTTCAAGATTTCTAATACATTTCCTAACAATACTTACAAGTTGCAGGTGTTAGAATATAGAATATGGTGTGCTCATTTTACCATTGACAATACCCTTGTCACCCAACCACAGGATGAAGCCTCCCTCCGAGCACCTTAACCTTGACTGAGAATTCCTCCAGAAGCAAACCCTAGTCTAGATAGCCAAACAAAGAGTAGTGCTTCAATCCCCAAGGATAGCGCATCACAAAAAGCTGATAAGATGTTCCAAACCCTAGCCAAGAGGTATCCAAGCCAATACTGAAACTAGCTACTGCTGCAGCTACACCTGCAACCCTCCTCCAAACCTGTGCACCAGACTGCAACTGTAGTGTGCACCAACTGGGAAACTGCAATTCTGATATGTTGTCAAATGAGAACTGGTGCCATGTATTTATAGTAATTCTGCCAGTTTGTTGGGGCCGACTTCTCCTTCTGGGTATGTGTCTATTCAGTATATTATTATTAATTCTGGTCGAATTCTTCTCTTGGAGGCTAATAGCCTAATATAAATTATCTTCTTGAGTCGACAAGGCTTCTAGAGTTATTAGCCAATTCATTAGGGTTTCTCTTGCTTCCCAGAGTCTTCTATTCTCATCAGGTTCACACGTGGGGGTAAATACCTCCCGTAGCTACCATAATATTAACACTCCCTCCTAGCTAGAGAGGTATTTATAGGTAATGGTCTTGAGCACAAAACATACCATTTACCGGGTAGCATCAATATAGTCATCTAGACTATTTCATGACTAGATCATGAGAATCACCATCACCATCAGCTGCATCATCTCTCGAAACCATACTCCATCTGAGTAGTTAGATATGATGCTGGATAAGACACTCTCACCATGGAGTGATATAAGAGGAGTAAAAGTTCTGAACTGCTTTCCGTCTGGAAAATCTTTGTTCATCATTCATCTGAATGATCATCATCTCCAATAATCTATTGATAATCTTCAAGGCAATTAGAACAAGGATAGAACACACCTGTGTCTATTCATAGTAGTACAAAACTACAATCCAACGGTTAACTACCACATCAAGTAACACACAAGTACTTGATCAGCAACATATGGTTGCGAACGGTGAAACATATTCACCACAGTAGTCCTCATCTACTATCATATAATCTTCATAACAAACATCTGAGAGCATCCTGCATAGAAACAATGTTATGATAAAAACTATATCATCTGGGCCAATCTTTCACTCACATCTGTGAGATCTGAAAGAATGTCTGCCACCACAGTAGTCTTCATTTGCATAGAAACAATGTTATCATAAAAACTAAATCAACTGGGCCAATCTTTCACTCATATCTGTGAGATCTTAAAGAATGTATGCCCTTAGTATAGAGTATCAACAATAATCATTTGGGCCAATATTTCATTCACATCTGTGAGGTCTGAAAGAATGTCTTCCCTCAATATAGAATATCAATAATGGGCTATCTGCCCCATTCTTCTCAACCAAGGAAGAAGGATTGTTTCTTATTTCTGAACCTGGACCACTTCCCACCCTAGGCCATTCTTCCGACACTAAACAAAGTGTAACCTGGAGAGAATGAGTCTGCCCTCGAGAAATGTTTGGACCATTCCTTACCCTGGGCCATTCCTCCAACACCAAACAAAGTGTAACCTGGAGAGAATGACTCTGCCCTAAGGAATGACTGTCCTGGACTATTCCCCACCCTGGGCCATTCTTTCGACACTAAACAAAGTGTAACCTGGAGAGAATGAGTCTTCCCTCGAGGAATAACTATCCCTGATTGTTGAGCCTGGACTACTCCCCACCCTGGGCCATTCCTCCAACACCAAACAAGGTGTAGCCTGGAGAGAATGAGTTTTCCCTTGAGGAGTAACTATCCAGACCAATCCCCACCCTGGGCCATTCCTCCGACACTAAACAAGTGTAACCTGGAAAGAATGAGTCTGCCCTCAAGGAATATTTGTCCCGCATCAATCTCCAAAACGGACGATTCTTTGAAACTACTCACAACTGTGAACTTCGAAAGAATGACTGCCTGGTGAGGCAGACCATTCTACTTGACCACTACACAGAGTGACTGCCAAGAAGAATGATTGTCCTAGACCACTCCCCATAATGGGAAGTCGCTGTCTATGATACATCAGCAATCATTATATCTCCCATGTTAACTACAATGGGAAGTCACTGTCCGTCAGAAATCTCAATCCACTTTCCGAACAAGAAAGCATCTGTCCAATATGGACTATTTCTCATTTACAAAGATAAATGCTCCCTCCTAACTGGAGAGTTATTTCAATTTCAAAAATAAATGTTTGCGTACCTTCTTTTAGTTTGGAGAGTCTTCCCTTCTGGTTAATAGAGTTATTTCCACGAGATCTAGATTGAGTATGCAAGTCTTTTCGTCTTGGATAGAGGCTTTACCAAAATGTATGCTTATCTGCTCATCTGTGGAGATATGTATTGGAGAATCACTTTCTCCTTTCTGTACTTCATCATGGATAATGTAATGCTTGTACTTTAGTCTGGAATACTGTGAAGGCTTCATGTAGATCTGAACAATAGAGTATATCATAGTTGGAGAACTGGAACATATCCATGTGGCACTTCTTCTGTCATCATGAGATCTGATCTTTTAAATAGTCATCTTGATGTTATAGGAAATATTCACCACGATTCTGTTGTGCACTGGAGGTTCTCCACCAAGTTGTCTTCTTCTTATCTGCATACAGGAGTATCTTTCTGGTATGCCTCAAAGTTTTGAGATTTTTCTTCATATGTTCTTTATTCAATTTCTCTGGAGAACATTCTTTGCATTCGTTTGATGTAGAATTCAGACTCATGGATGTTTACAGATGATATAATGACTTATATGGAGATAATTCTGGTGTACTGGAGCAATCAATCATCATAATCTCCCCCCTCCATCTAAGAGAACCTCTAGTTCTGTATCTCGCAATGCTTTCATTCATAAGTCTTCCGTACATTGTTCTTCATCATGACTTTCAGTTCTTCTGCTTGATTGCTTTTAGAGAGTTCATATCAGGTTGGTAATCTTGTGATTCTTGATAGAATGACTGGTTGTTCTGGTTCTTCTTTCTTCCTTGGAATCCTTATGTTCCTCTTCATGTTTTTCTTTTACTTTTGGGTCCATGGAGTTTCTTATAGATTCCATGCTTTAGAGATTCCACTTCTTACCTTCATCATCGATTCACAGATCTGGATGGACAACCAAGAATACTTTGAGGCTTTTCTTCGAAGAGGTCTTCTTCTATAGTTGAGTTGAACGCGTACTGTCTGTCATGACTGCTACCATGGATATATATATTTCATCATCTTCAGTGAATCATAGGATTAGCTCCCTCCTAATCCTTGCTTCATGTAAGACTGCATATAATCTTTGTCTGACTGAGTCTATGCTTTCAACTCAGCCGTTATTGTCTTCTACAATATATAATATAGTCCACGCTTCCATCTTCAACCTTAATGTCTTCTGTAATATATAATTGGCTCTCTTGTCTTAACAGAGTCCATGCTTCTGCCTTAGTTGTCATCATAAGTCCTTCTCCAATTTCTCTTGATATCTGACTTCTAAGCCTCTTCAAGATTGATTCTGATTTTGGCTTATCTTGTAATAGCTTTCACATGATATATTTCATTCTTTCATGTGTAATATCTAATGATATTCATTCTTATCTTATTGTTCTTCCATAGGAATTTGGAACACATTATCTTCCAAGAGATAGATATACAAGATATGTACAAAGACGATGCAAGCAAGATATGTACAGAAAATAGGAAGAGTGTTGTTACCTTTTAGTAGAAGAAGTCTCTTCCATCCTGCTTAGTCTTCTTAGTAGGTTCCTTTTCTTCAGCAATCGATGCTTCGTGTTTCTTCTTCCTTTTCTTTAGCTCGGGACACTGATTCCTATAGTGACCTGTTGATGGGCGAAAATGACCGTCCGTCAACTGGGAGAGTGGAACCGGTCCGGGGTTGTCTAAATAACCCAAGCCGTTTGGTATGGACCACCCTGACGAGTTTAACAACTCCGTTGGCCGCCCTAAGGTCTCGTAAGGAAACCAAAGAGATAGTGATCTGAGCTAGATGATCTAAACTAAGGAAACTAGAAACTAATAAAACAACTAAAACTAACTATACTATTATAACTACAAATTACTAACTATTATATATGTACAAACTACTAACTATGATCATAATAACTCAAATCAACTACTTAATTGTCAGCTGCAATCATTCTTTATTTACAAATATATAATATGGACAGATTACAGATTTGATTAAAACCTGCAAAAATCATGTGTTCGCTGCCCCAAGACAGCCAAGGATCTATTTTTGTCTTTTTATATTTTGTAAAACAGAAAGGAAACTAACTGCAATTAAATAATCTAATCTAAATCTAACTAAACTACTAATTAATTAAAACAATAAACATCTAACTAATTAACCTGGATATGCTCCAAGTTTGCCCTGTGTAAGATGACTTCGTAAGCAGGTTGGAGGAAGAAGTTCACACCATTTAGCCCTCAAGCTTCTCGCAAGGGATCAGCTATAACGCTTCCTGAAGTGAGTTGCAGGACAAACAAGACATAAAAGAAATCATAACAGTTTTCAGATTATGAATTTATGCAAAAGGGAAGCCTACAATACAGCAAATTCATATATGATAATCCAATTCATAAAGAAGACAAGGCTATCATTTATAAACTGAATCCTTAAACTATTATGTCTTTTACCAAATTGGAAGCAACAAGGCATGCATAATAACAAGAAATTATATCACTTGAATTTGATTTAGACAGCAAGGTGATACTAAACCAGACACAATATGATATACAAAACTTGGAACAAAGTGTCAATGTATTGAGAAGCAAAGGCTATAACAACGCATCAATTCTGCTCCAGTTTGAATTAAGCTCACATGTCCTTGTTCTCCCAAAAACTCAGTATGCCACTTATTACAAAACCATCGGTTTAAATAAGTCTTTCACAAGGTAAAAACACCCTTGTGAGAAATAGTAAACAGTTTACATAATATGGGAATAATCCCAAAAATCTCTCAAACTAAATAACTAAAATGCAAATAAAAACTGTAGATCATTCCCCAACTGTCCATAGTATCCATTGACAATTCGTAATGCCCTGCAATAGACACCAGAATCAAGTTAGAAAATTGTTTAATTAAGAAAATAATAATAAAATTGCAACTATAGACTCAGCTACAGAATCGTTTGATTCTGTAGCTGGTCAAAATAGTAAAAAGACCAGATATGAACCAAATCAAATCGTATCTAATCAATTAAAAATAACCAATAAATCATTATGGATTAAATCAAACGAAACTGAATAGCACATGATCAGGACAGGATAGTGCAAATCGATACCGAACAGGAATACTCTGTTTCTTCAATCTTCCATAAAATCGAATACAACCACAACCAGAATGTTCCACGAATATCATCCATAACAAACCAAATTGTGTGGGATAATCGTTAACAGATATGCGAAAAATCAATGCTAACATCACTGTGTCCATTTGATCCAATCATAGTTCTGATAATCTTTGCAAATAAATCCATAACTGTAATCGACCAATTACAGTCGAAATAACAGATTGATATTGTTCACACAATGCATAAATCGTTTACAATGTAATCGAATTGATTTCATAAGTATCGAATCAACAATCTCCACGTTAGATCACTCTACTATCAATACACAAAATTTTAACAGAGTCATCAACGAGATATTATAAATCAAAAAGATTTGATACCATTAACCAATTCATGTAACCGAATCAATCATCAGACTACAACCAATCATTGTAACAATCAATATCCATTCGAGATTTGATCATTAAACAGAGGATATTCGAATCGGTCTCAACATAGAAACTACAATTAACACAGTCAACCGATTAACTCATCGTGTCACACAGGAGATAATTGAGTCAAACAGAGATACCATTCATATTCCAAAAATAGAAAATATATCAAACCATCACATTTTCAAAACCGATTATAGTCAATCCAGAAATTGAGGAAACTTATGCATGACAAAGTGAGTCAAACTTATAAACAGAGCACATGATATCACCATATAAAAGAGGGAAAACCATACCATCACATCTGCTGCAGTTATGTCAATTTGGAATTAACAATGGCGGTCGCAGACTCAACGTTCTTAAACAGGATTGATCCAGTGGTGCGTTGATTTTTATCATTCGGATGCCCCTTATCATTGCGACCAGTTAGCCTTGCTACTTGGCTCTCCAAATCCTGAATTTTGGATTGTAGCTTTGGAACATCCAAATAGTAACGTTCTAGCCATAGTCCACACTGGTCACAGGGTGTAGTAACCTTTTGAGCAGGGGAGGGTTTTGACGATTCACCACGGGTCTCAAAAGGCGACTGGATACCAGGATAGTCTGGATTGTCTCGAAGATACGGAGGCAAATTATCAACGAAATCGTAAGGAGGTTCATCATCACCGAAACCCTCTTGAGAAAGAAAACACTCAATACTCGAATCAGAGTCACCACCAATCGTGATGGGCTCGGTTTTGACAGGGGGTTTGGACTTGTTTCTCTCCATACAAGAGATCATCCTCGCATTCTTTTGTTTCTAACCACGCTCTTTGCCCTTGCCTTAGAGGTTATGGGCTTAGCAGCTTTAGTCACGACCATAGGTGAGTCAGGTTTGGGTGCGGGTAGCAGGTTGCTGTAGGGTATAGGGATATTCTTATCCTCGGAAACCATAGGTTTATCAACAGGAGGAGGGTTTGATTCCTCGAAACCATTCCTGTTGAGAAAATTCTGCCAGGAATCTCTACGCAGCCCCAATTCACTAACAACCAGCATCTTAATCAAACCAACATGAAATAGGCTCGTGTCAGCCTGATTTCGTTTATACCTCTTAGCCATTTTAAATATACTTCGGTGCAAATAGTGTGGAATGTTGAGCTCAAAACCCATAAACACCTTAAGCAAACGTAGATGAAACAGAAAAACGAATCCATACCTGCCTTCGCACGTTATGAATTGCTTGAGGATCATCAGTAGGTCATACCAGCGAGGCTTCAGCATTTTCGCTGGTAGTCCTCTATTGCAAGAATTTACAGTGCGAGAGAGAAACAGTAATGTCCATGGGACATCCTTAGCCTTATAGTTCTTGGACCATTTCTCTCCGTTAACAGGTAAACCGGTTGCCAGACTGATAGATTGCTCGGTGATTTCCAACTGGAGGTCTCCAATCTTGGCTCTGCCACCGTCAAACGACAGTGCGAATTGCCTAGCAACAACAACATTGAAACCATCAAACTTCTATATAAACGAAAGCCACCCGAATTCCTCGAGGTCGGCGTATGCACCATCGAACGTTAGCAGTGCCTGGTTGCCATTAGGTTCATCTCTCACCACAGGAGCCATCTCCTCATGACCATGGTAGGGTTCACATCGGATACACAATACAGAGAGTGAATCACGATATGGTTTGAAAGCTTGAATGCTTGACGAGACCGAAAACAACTCAGGCGTGCGAAGGTGGTGGGTTTAACATCACCACGTACCATATTAATGAGCCTGTTCTGAGCTGTTCAAAACCATAATCATAAAACCAATTGCATCGACCAGCGAGTGGGTGATTCACCACTTCTACGTGCCAACATCCAAGTCAGAACCAGCACATCGTATAACATCCAAGCGCCAAGTGTTGAGTTCAACACCAACACAGTACCTGCATTAATTACGAGTTTAACGTGTCAATTCCACCGTTTGATTATCCTCTTAATCACAAGGTTCATTACCAACTGATAGCTCGGGGTTTTATCAATGTCATATAATCTGCTTTGCAAACATAGTATGCCAAGAATTGATTTCCAAAAATCGAATAAGATCAACTTATGCGCCATCAAAACCATTGTTATCATACCTTCACGAACTTGCCATTATATTTGGTGTATACCACATGTGTTTATATTCCAATACAATTTTTTCATATGATAATCAAATGAAAACCATAACAAGGATAAAACAATATGAGCAAATATGTTACAATTGTCATAAACAAGACCAATAACTTTCATGCCCAAAAGTTTAATGGTGGAATATATTAAAATCAAGGTAAGATAATGATCAAGAACATAAGTCTTATAAAACCTTTATCAATCATACGATAAACCAGTGATCAAGTATCAACCAACAAATCAAAAAGACGACGACAGTATAATCAACGAAATAAGTGTTTTCACATTTGCAATTGT